>VXBA01005480.1:353794-389222 GCA_013399895.1 Serilophus lunatus
CATGTGTATATATATATATATATATATATATTTGTTAGATTTGTGAGTTGTCTTATTCACATGAATAGCGTGAATCTTAAATATGCCTGAGACCCACATGCTGAGAGCAGTTCAGCATGTGAATAACTCCACTGGCTGCCAGGTATCACTTCAGATGCTTTAAATTAAACATGTCTATGAACTAAAAGAAGAAGGATTAAGTGTTTTCTGGCTTGGAAGAGAAGAGCTCCACATTAGAGCTCAGCAGGACCGGCCATGGGGCAAATATGTGGTTGGGACTTCTCCTGTGAAACGACACAGCAAAGCTATTCTTTGATCTTCACTGGTGTTTGGTATTAAATTCTCTAGCTGAAGAAGACTTATTTCAGGAGATTCAAGGCTTCAGAAGTGCTCACACTTTTGTTCTGGCTTTTCATATATTGGTTGAAAATTTAGGGAGAGGAAACAAAAGTCTCTGAACAGGTATCCAAATGTAGTATGTTTTCTTTTTATGAGCATGTCTTTTTTTTCCAGTGCAGTTCTCTCTCTTTAATAGATCACATGTTTGTTTTTATGACAACCCATAGAAACTTCTTGGAAATTATGATCTATGACAGTGCCACCATAAAAATGAGGGTTTAGTTGCTGTTGTTTTGCATGGACAGAGCTCCACGCCATGAAAAACAATTTCAGACTGATTTTCTAATTTCTCCAAATGGCCTATTTGTTTTCTGTGTTGTTTGCTTTGAGTCCCTTGTGCTAAAGTTTATTTCCTTGGGCCTGCAAGGACTTAGCAGGGACAAAACTACTAATTATTGTGGTTCTAGTAAATGAAAGGAATTACTTACGCCCACTTCAAGTTATGCTCAACTTTTGTAGCTTGCACTAATTGTTTAAATTACCATCTGTAAGATGATTAAAGTCCTATTTTGTGTTCTGCTCTCAGATGGCACAAATAGATATAATTTTGTTTGTTTCAGTGGCTATTTGCATAATGCTTCAATTAAAACACAGGCTAAGCAGATGTACACTTCAGAATCAGCTGTCAGCAGGTGTCAAGGTACCAAAATACAAATGCAATGTAAGAAAATGCTTCTGTTTCAGTTACATGCACCTGTCAGGGTAGGTGGGAGATCTACATGATAATTTTGACGCGAAGAGAGCATGTTGGAAACATTAATCTTTGAGCATTTCTTTTCTCCAGGCAAGATACACATTACTGACCAAAAAGAAGATTTTATCACCCAGTTCTCTGGAGCAGCAGATCCTCTCACTGGAAAGACAGAGACGAGAGGTAATCTAAAGTATACCCTTAACCTTTACAGACATAACCTCTGAGACACACATTACAGTATCAGTAATAAGCTGGGGCAGGAAATCACTGAATGGTTGGTTATCACTGGTACTTACACTGTATTTGTGCTGCAGCTTGTTTTACCCACCAGTCCAGCCAGGCCTGTGCTTTTACTGTGGGAACACACAACTGTGGGGTTAAAATGCCAGTCTATTTTTGATTTATTGACAGTGTTAAAATATAGGTTATTTATGGTGACTTCCTGGTAATTACAGCTTCTGGAGGTGAACAAGCAATGGGATCATCAGTTCAGAAGCATGAAACAGCTGTATGAAAAACAGGTAACAATGCTGATGACTTCTATTGGAATATGTATGCTGCCTGCTGACAGCTAAGTCTGTGTTTAAATGCCAACCAGCCATAGCATAAGAAGAGGCTTTCAAAATAAATTGTAAATAAATGCTTTTTATTTCTTTTTTTTTTCCATGATGCATCTAAACTTTGTATCTAAAGCTGACACAGCTTTTGTTCCTTGCTTATGGCTGTGTGGCACCATTGCTGCAAACATGATCATCAGCTGCCCAGTGAAGCTGACTGCATAAAATTTTTCCTAGTATTCCCAAACCCAAGTTGGTTCATTGACTGACACTTTTCTACTGTTTCCTGCTATGAAAAGGAAGTTTACAGGATGACCTCATGTGCATGGCAGGAAAATTTTCTCTCCAATATTTTCCAATAAGCTTTAATGAGATCCGTATAATTTCTTTTTTTATTTTTTTCCCCTTTACCCAAAGAGAAGAGGAATTCAAATGGCTCTTCCTCATTTAATATGGATCTGTTTTATGTCTCTGGCTAGACACCTTGGGGGTGCTGTGCCTTCTAGAATCCCAAGGCAGCCCACCATGATGTCACTTGCTTTTCAGCTGACAGAGATGAAAGCAAAGCTGGACGTGTCAGAGAGGAGAGTGAGTGAGCTGGAGCAGGAGAGACATCAGCAGCATCCAGAGGAGGAGAGGCTGCTGGGCAGAGAGAAGCTGTTGCAGGAAAAGGTAGGAGGGTGCACTCTTGTCACCTCTTTTGCGCTCTGTGTTCAACTCTCTCTTGCCTTTCATCGTTCTCCCCTCGTGTGAGGCAGAGCGTGGGCTGTGGCACAACCGAGAGGGAACCGTGCTGTGGTGAGCTCTTCATGTTGTACCCAAGGCAGTGGCTGATGATCTGCCTGATAGAGAACTCTTACAGACAGTCATTTCAATAGAAACTGGCAGGCAGCACAGCATTGGGGTGTGTGTGTGTGTGTGGGAGTAAAGAGCAGATTGACATGAGCACTGCAGAGATTTCCCTCCTCGCTGTTTGGTTCGGGATCAATTGCTTTGTGAATAAAAATGCTATAACTATTTCAAATGGAATGGGAACATCATTGCAGATGTTACACTAAGTGCTTGACAGTAAATACTTGAAGGATTGAATTCTGCTCCAGACACCCAGATTTTGGTATTGCTAATACAGGCTTTTGTACATGAGCTGGCTGCCTCAGGTAATGGTACAGTCAGTGCACTTATTAGGGCTGGTCAGCTGCTCTAGAGTGGTGTTTACCTCACCCTGAGAGTTGTTAGGCTTCTCTTTCTGGACTCCTTGGACACTGGATCTTGTGTAGGCTTTTGCATCTAAAGTTAGATCTCTAAGCTGAATTCTCTCCACAGTGAAACCACCAAACTGAGTGATCAGCACATATATTCCCAAAAAGTACAAGATTTTGTGCTCCATTTTACAAGCCCCACAGAGTGATGCTTCCTGTTCTCATCCTGCTTCACAGGATTATGTGCTTCATGACCTCTTGTGAGAGTTACTGGATGGTGATGTGATGGCTGAAGTTTGGTTTCTCTGTTCACTTGGTAACTTGAAACAAACCTGAAAACAAGTGGCAATTGCATCACTTCCACACTCAGATAAGATGTGAGTTACCTGCTGCAGCAGAAGAAATGCAAAGCCCTTAGCTTTTATCTGCATGAGCAGAACATTCATGTAATTTGCTTATCAATTAGTCTTAGCTAAGCATGTACTTGATTTCCAACCAGTGGGACTGTGCACATGTTTTAAAGGAAATTATGTCATTATGTACTTGCTGGATCACTGCCTGTATTTGCCTTGAGTGTGGATTCAGTGTGAGACAGTCTATTTTCCTGTTCATGTTACTGCCTGACTTTTAATATATGACAGCCCAACTACCTTTTTATAAAGATAAGGGTGAGCAATACATTCTCCCAATTTTTTTTCCTACATACATGATAATGAACTAAATGACAATGCAATCCAAAAATTTCTTACAGGGACAGGTCGTCCTGCATGGAACTTCAGCCTTCGATCAGCAATTTCTTTAAAAATTATACACTCAGCCAGTAAGAGCTTCTGTTTGCTCTGAATTTCCTTTTTTTTTTTTTTTTTGGATGTCATGATCTAAATTAGCAGCACCAAACAACTCTGAGATGGATTTTGTGCTGCTGCTGCCTTACAGAGCTATTTTATTTCATTTTTTAATGCACCTAGAGGGATGGGTCCCACAGAATGACAATACTATGTACTTCATCTGTCTCTGTATCCCCTGTGGCCCACAGAGGAAAACTGACTGGTTTGGAGATTCAATTTTTATTGTTCTTCTCCCTGGGCATATCTATGTACCCAGAGATGGGAATCAAAGAGCAACCTAATCACTGGGAAGTCTAAGTGTCGTAACACCTGTTGAATAAGAAGCAATAAGATGTAAGAATTCAGATGGTTCAAAACTCTGAGTAAATTGGAAATACTTAGTGGTAAATGTCCATCATGTTCCTGGAGGCATCAGCCTTTGAGAAGGAGATTATATGGTAGGAAAAGATACCATTCTTATGGTGTCTTGTGAGTGTGATTGTTGGATCTCATTTTTTTATTTGCATAAAGCAGCTGCAGAAGAATATTTGAGATATTATTACTTTTTTTTTTACTTTTTTTTTTTTACTTTTTTTTTTTTTTCTTTTAGTAGAATGGGCCATTCTGTTTCATGTGTCTAAACAGCTTTGCTTTAAAACCAGTTTGGCAAAAGAGGGCTACTGAGGAATGTGTCACCCTGCGAGGGAATCTTGTGCAATGCCATTTGCTTCAGGGTCTGATTTGGATCTCAGCTCCCTTCATTGTAAATTGAAAATAGCCACGTTGAAAGCAATTGGGAATAAGAAAGTCAAACTTACAGTTTGTTCAGTCTGCCCTAGTAATTCTTACAACTCTTCCATCTTGGAAGGGTCATGTGTAAATCCTATTGCAGGTAAGGACATCTTCCTGCTAGTTTGCTGGGGAGGTAACAGTGTAGGCATATGCTCTAGGGATGGTCAAGTTGGAGTCAACAAGTGTGATGGGGTCCAAAAAAAGGGGATTTTTAAGAGGCTTGATTGGTTTCTTGGTAATTCTAGAGCAGGCTGAGGCCTGTCTCAGTCCACTCAGTCTCCCCTGTAGTGGCACTGGCACTGGCTGAGACTCCACCAGCATTTAGCCCTGGCTTTACACTATGAACACCTAAGAGAAATGCAGTCTGGGATAATTGCCTGTATGATTTTGGTCTGCTTGGCCTGCCAGCTCTCTCATACCTTTGTGCAACCACGGAGAGACAGGATTTAGTCTGGTATGTTGTCTCTGTCTCATCATATGGTGAGTGGTCAAAAATATTTCTACAGGCTTTATCATATCTGGGTTTCCTACCAATCCACCATCCTGTTGCTTCCCTTCCCAGCTGTGTTGGGGACAACAAAAATGCAACACATCTGTCAGACAGAAGACACTCTGAAAGATATTCTAGAAAAATGTTTCCATCTGCATTTCAGCAGCATCTCTCTGTGTTTTTTTGCATCTCAGAAAGAAATGAAGGTCCTTAGTGAAGCTCTCCTTGAAATGAGGGAAGAGAACAAGCTCCTGAAGCAGAAAAACATCTCAATGCTTAGAAAGAAAGAACATTATGAGTGTGAAATAAGTCGTCTCAATAAGGTAGGAACAGGAGTAAGCCACTGACCAGAATTCCTTTAGTTCTAGGTTCTCTGTTGCCAGGCAGTGACACTACCAGATTCCCATCTTTTCAGTGCTGAGTGAACAAGCTGTTCATGGTAGCAAACCATGATCACCATTTGAGAGCTGGGGAAACAAGCAAGAACTTACTCCAGTTAATGCCTGTGCAGGCTGCTCCTGGCAGGGAGTAGGGCTGATTGGAAAGAGGAAAGTCAAGAGACTCTTTGGTTTCTCCTGTAAAACTTCTCTACACATACCTTTCTACAGCCTCCCTCCTTAGAACAAAAGGGAAATGGCACAAAGATGCTTTTATATGCATCTGGTGAAACACTGTGGTTGAAAAAGTCACACAGTATAAAAACCATTGTTTTATTTGTCTTCTCTGAGAATAATGGCTTCTCTTCACAAGCTTATATCCATACATATTTATAGTCATACATATAAATATTGTGTATATTTATGTCTCACTGAGGGAATTGTCATTAAATAGCAAAATGGGATTTTTTTAACTGAGGGAAAGTCATAAATGTAATTTTGTTTAATCAAAAGATCACATAAAGCAGTGGGTGTTTTCTAACAATTTTGTATTTCATGGTGAACCACAAACACTTCCTGAGGAAATGCACTGCAGTAATCATTGCTGTGTAACTTTAAGTGCTTTAACAAGCTCAAGGGCCATGATGTGCACAAGTCAAGCCAAAAAACATAATGTTGCCATAATAAAAAGATCTGTAAGAACATATGATCTCTGGTTCTTTTTGTAATGCATTGACAAGACTTGCTCAAAGCTTCAGTGTAACTTTCCTTTTTGTTTGTGAAACAACTTATTTCAATTTTTTACTTTGCTGTCTTATGATGGTTTTTGAATAAGACAGATGGGTAAATAGACCATCATTTTAAAGGAAGAATCAATTCGATGTAACACAGTTTCCCAACAGTAATTTACTGATTTTTTTGTGTATTTGCACCCTTCAAATCTCATGAATGTATATAAGACTGGAAGGGACCCTCTATGACCCTTTAAGTTTATTCCCCTGCTATTGCAGGTTCAGCCACTTGAAGCTGATATCAAACAACTTTTTCTAATTTTATTTGTGATGATAAAGTAAGGTCTCACAGTATTGCTTACAAATGCAGTTTAAAAATAAACTTCACCTTATTTTTCCTCTTCTGTTAACCTTTTGAAGATTGAATTTTCTGGATTTTTCTTTTTTTTTCTTTTCCCTCCATAATACTGAGATGAAGAACCTCCTCAAAACGGTATTAAAAAGTGGTTCAAAACGACAAAAGGAGACTTAATGATTCAAGTATCTGTATCTTCATCCTCCCATCGATTGGGGAGGCTCAGTGGCAGGGATTGAACCTCTAAAAGGGCTGTATTCAGCTGAATTTATATCTTATGTAGTAGACTTTGTGAAGCACTGAACTTTAACACTGAGTATTTGTGTTAAAGAAAATAATATATAATTATCGTGTGTGGTTATAGGCGGATAGGTGTAAGAGTGATTAAAAAATGTGTGTAATACTGCTAAAAATAAAATTTGCCAAGACCTATGTCAGAATTTCACTGCAAAACAAAGAGTGGTAGCAATGTTGTGTGTATTCAGAACTCCCTCTAGTGACAAGCTCTAGAGGCTACACAACTTCCCCTCCAACAGGAGGGTTTACTCTGTTCTGGTTGAAGAAATCTGTACTCTTACTGCAAAAAAAATACTTGAGTCACACTTTCCTGTAGTCACATTTTTGGTCATCTTTGAATACTGATTTTATGTTCTTGGGGTGGGTTTTTTTGCTTGTTTTTGGCCTTAGCTGAGTTTAGACACCTGTGTTTGTTTTCCCAAATTCCAACTTGCACAGGGAAATGGTGTTTATGGATGTGATTTGCAGCTGTGATTTCCATAGGTAAATATTGTATGTGGTTACAAGTAAAATCACAGTCCCCTAAATGATACTGACTCAAATCCGTGGATGTAGTGTAGGATCTTTGAAAGTTTGGACCTAGTCATGGATATATGTTTGTTATGGTTTATATCCAGTGTACGTAATTGTAGCAACTGCAAGTGAAGGGAAAACCTCTTTCAAATAACTGAAAAGAGTATTTTTTTCCTTTTCATGTAGTGAATCTCTGTTTAATAATTTAAAATAATTTTGCTCTTTGACCTTGCAGGCCCTTCTGGATGTTCTTGGGACTCCTCCAGAGAGGGATGACATGAACAGCACCGAGGAGATGAGAACCCAACTTGAAGTTCTCAGACAGCAGGTAAGGACAGCTGGAAGTAACCCTGGATGGATTCCCCACAGCATCATTTTGCCTTCCCTCCCAAGAACTGTGCCTGGTAGACTTGCTGTACACAACTTTTGAAAGGAAGAGCCACTTTAGCCATTCAAAGGATGTTTCCCAAGATGCTGTCATCCCAGCAGTGTCCAGAAAGCGAAACTGAGTCCTTGCAAAGGACTGGAGTGAGGACTTGTGTAGGACTCAAAGCAGCAGAATGGATCTCCTGACTCTTGCAGATGTCCTGCCAGCTCTCTGCTGGGGCCTGAATTTCACCCAGAGGGAATGCTAAACTTCACGTTACTGGTTGTGTCTCCTTTTTCTTTTATCTCAGAAGTTGATAGCTAAGTGAATTATCTAAGGAAACTACTTGTGGAAAACATTTTTTCAAAGTCTAAGGCAAAACATTTGCATCCATAACCTGCATCCCAATAACTATAGAGATGTATATTTTATTTTTTTAAAAAAACCCCTTTGTTCTGAGCAATTCAAGTGCTTTATGCACTTTTTTTTCTTTCCATATGAAATAACCAGTTTAAAAACATTATATTTTTCAGATAATTTTACATTTTGGGCCTGTTGTCCTGGACAGTGTTAACGTTAATGTTATTGACACACAAATGGATGTGATCAGAATGGGAATTTTATTCAATGAGAATAAAATACTCGTTTCTGTCACGTTTGACAGCAGAGCCAGATTTTGCTCTCTAATGTAATGCTTGCCACATGCTGGAGAGCAAAATCCTGCACTTGATTGTACAGCAATGAGTTGTTTCATTCTACACAATAAAATAGAGTAAACCATATTTTTTTCAGAATTCTCATGGGGTATACATTTTATGAATATGTTTTTCTAGTTGTATAAATCAGTACAGTGAGTCCAGACTTCCCTCTACACGAAATAGAGCAGAAGGCTCTGACTGTAAGGAGGAATTCCTGGGACAAACTGTGACATGGCAGGGTCTCACCAGAGCTTGGCTGTCATCAGTCCCCCCCAGTCACCACAGAAGAGAGGAAGGCATTCATTCCTTGGGAGGTGTCCCCTTCTTTCTCAGGGCAACAGGATATATGGCAATACTGTGCCAAAGTGGTTCCCTTGCAGACTGTACAGCTGGGGAGCTGGAGGTGGGACAGCAGAGAAGGAATTGGTAGAGAAGAGATGAGGAGCAAAGTGGACAAGGGACACAGGGATTTCTTTGCCTCTGCTTCTGAGGGTCAGGGGTGTGCAGGACTCCTCCAGGCTGTGGTGCACAGTCCCTCCACGGCCACACAAGAAAGCCTTTGTTACTTTTCCACAGTGTTATCAAGGAAGGGGCATCTATCTAGTGGGGGAACATCAGGTCCAAAAAAACCCTTGCCAAAATTAGCTGCAACAGGCAAGTTGTGAAAATAATTCATGGAGTCCTGTGCTGACTTATTTCTCCCCCTGAGGTATTAACATTTCTTGAACTCACAGTGCTGCTGCCCACAAAAAGAAAACTGGATCTGACCGATGGGCAGGGCATGAGCCACAGTAAGTTCTTTGGGAACAGACTGTCAGCAGGCTTTAGTGAGCCACCAAGAGGACAGGGACAGACTTCTGGAAGTTCTGGTGCTGGTTCCCACCCAGACATGCCTTTGCTGTAACTTGTCAGTAGAAGTGCCACCAAGCCCCAGCTCCTTACCAGGTGGATTCCTGCCCATTAGCTGAAGAGTTAAGCCAGTCAGTTTAACACCAAATAATTTACAGATTTGTGTTTTCCTTCTGAATCTGCGCACTTGCTGCCTGAGCCTGGGGTGGGCAGATTTATTTTTAATGGGATGAAGCACTATGGTTCCTGCCAACATAAAAAGAGCTAAGCTTTGCATCCTTCAGCATTTGAAAGGCAGCTTATCTTCCAGGAACCAGGTCAAACATCTGTATTTCCATTTTGAGTTGTGTGCATTGCATTCCCTTCTGCTTCTACACTGGGATAGGCAAGTTTTTCACTAACTGCTTGAACATGAGATATAGGAGGGAGTTAAAAGTGCTCATAATTGAAGAGAACACTGGAAACCACGCTGGTAAAATGTTTGTCCTGCTACTGTCAATCCCTTAAAAAGATCAATACTAGTATTTACTATCTTGTTGATAATATTTAAATTTTATATTCACCGATCAACCTTTGAAATTTTAAGGGTCTACAAATACTGAAGTTGTGGACTGTTTTGATTGACAGGTGCCTTTGGAGAACAGTAATTACTTGTAATTTCATAATAAAAGATGAGGGAAACTTGGTTGTAGGACTGTAAAGAGGAGGGATCCCTTTGGAGTGCACCCTACTGCTTGGGCAGTGTTTAAAAAGCAACCAAACGATGAAGTGGATGAGGTGGCTCTGCTGAAATTCATGTACTTGGTGTTAACAATTGCAGGTACAAATATATGAGGAAGACTTCAGAAAGGAGAGGTCTGACCGAGAAAGACTTAACGAGGAGAAAGAAGCATTGCAGAAAGTTAACGAGAGATTACAGTCTCAACTGAATAAACTAAACTCTCAGGTATGAGTCAAAAGAAAGTTCCCATTGCCAGCACATGTGTATTTTATTTTTATTTTCCCACTTTCCACACACACAACTCAAGGCTTTCTGGCTTCCATTAATTGACATTGGATTTTATATGAGGTCACCACCTGGGATGAAATCATTCTGAAGTAATGCAGTAAGAAGATGGGAAACGATTAGAGAAGACTTCCAAAATAAGTAGATGAAGGGAGTATTTCTTGCAAAAAGTTTTCAAAGATATCTTAAAATGGAGGGGGGAGGGGGAAGGGAAACAACCAAAAACAAGTCCAGAGGACTTTGATTGTTTCACTGGCACTTGATACAAGACGCAGCATCAAACCAACTTTTGAAATAAAGGGCTGCTGTAGTTAACCCTGACCTCTGCAGCTGAATTAGAGAGTGGTGTTGATATCACTGAGAGGGGAAAAAATGGTCTCCATACAAATTAGCTAAGCAGCCAGGGCAATAATTTTTTCTTGCAACATCCTTTTTATCTCTTCAAAGTAGTGTCAGTAGGAAGCCATGGTAAACTCCTGGCATGAAAAACTCTGAGCTTTCTCAATCCCCATTGAAAAATGATGAAATTTCGAGGTTTCCTGTCTTGACAGAATTGTGCAACGTTTTAAAAGAATGGCCGATTACCAAGATGTGCTGAGATGATTTATTGTCGTCCCCAACATAGTTGTGAAACAGAAACTTCAGTATTGACTTATTCTCAACCAGCCCAGGCATCACTACTAGTAAGGTCTTGCTACGGTATCAGAGGCAGTGACTGGGGGGGGTCTAAAAGAAGAGCTAAAAGGCCTTTCCCACTCTCTCCCAGGAGGACCAGGAGAAATGCCAACATGCACATGTACAACATACCTGAAGGGCTGTACAAGTGCTGTGTAATGTGTTGCACAACCTGACTGTCCCTGCAGAGCATCAGCAGTCCACACTGGAGATCTTCTTGTTTGTCTCTTCCTGCCTCAGGATTTGATTAAACACAGCTTGTGAAGGATTTTAAAGATGAGAGCAACCATATAAAATATTTATTAGTTTGTTTTCTTAAGTCAAATTATTTAGATGTGCCTCATAGAATCATAGAATGTTAATCATCTTTTACCCTTCCTTGCTCTGCCCTTAGGCAAATTCCTGTTGATTCTACTGGGATGCAGAGGGCCTAAAGAAAAGGCAGACCTAAATCTTGAGGCCATTGACTTTGCTCCTATACCAAAATTACTTAGTTTTCTTGTCATGGAAGTAACTGTCCATGTAGTTCTGCTTCAAACTACTGAAAGCTACTGTGTGTAATGAAAATATAGAATACTTGAATATAGAAGACACCCAGAAACGTGCTCGTCACATCTTGAAACCGATATTTTCCTCACATATAAAGATTCAAGACTCTGGTGTGGCACACGTCACCTTTCTTAATTAATTTTTTAAATAACAAGCAGTCTAAAGGGGCAAACCAAGCAGCATTGTGAGCCAGGCTGAGAGGGAAGGGTTTCTTCACCTTTGTTTTTCACTGCTGAATTTGCACATGAATATTCTGTTGGTCGCTGTATCCCGGTGCTGACGCATTTCTTCTTGTCCTTATTTTTGTGACAGACAAAAGACAACCCAGTACAGTCTGAGAGGCCCAGTTACCCACCTCCACTCTTCCTCTCCCCCTGTGTTAATTATGGGAGATGTGGGATGGTTCTTCACTATCAAGATCCTCGAGTTCATCCAGCACCTCACAGGGCACACGAGCAGCAGCACCACTCGGTAAGATTCCCACAGGACACTGATTTTCTCTCAGCATGGTGACCACAGAGAATAACTGGTGCTATCACAGTGCCTTCCTCACCAGCAGTGCTAAGAAGAAAAAGGAGATTCTTATACATTTGTTCCTTAATTAGAAAAATAATTGGAGCCTTGCTGAATTCTTAGCGTAATTTACGTCCACGACATATATTCAGAGCCCTGCCCAGCCATGGAGTTACCCACATTCAGGAATATGGATCTGCTCTCTGGTGCTCAGCTCTGAGCCTTCAACATTCAATAATAAAAAACCAAATCAGCAGAAGTGGAAGGTATATCTGAATGTGGCTAACACAAGGGGAAATTTGCCTTTTTTCCTGGCCCACAACAGGATCCTGTCTTCCTCAGCATGAAGAAGAATAACTTTGCACTGGAACAGGTTGTGTGAGGAGGAGTTATCTATTTCAAGGAAAATGCTTCTTCAAAGAATATTTTTGATGGGCTTTGGGTTCTCTGAGTGGGCTGTGCTTGATCCAATCTTTTGGGAATGCATTGAAACATGGTGAATGAAATTATAAATACACAGTATCTGTTTCAGGCTATAAAGCTGTCACATATGGAGAGATGCTCATTATTTGAGAAATTATAGCTGATTTTTTGTAAAATGCAAGTAAGGCTTTCAGACTGGAGAAATCCAAAGGAAAAGCTGTGGTCGGACAAGCAATTTCTGTGCTTCAGGAGTGTGCTTATCTGCCTATTTATCAAAGTTGGAAGTATTGCAGAATGTTTTTCACTGCAATTTGGACACTGGCCCAGGTTATTTTGGCTCTTCTCCCTGAACTTTCATCATCTGGGTTTCTAATTCTGTGAGGGATCACCAGGTTTACAGCTTTGCCATTCCTGCCGGAGCACTGGGGTCAGTTCGCCTGGTTGCTTTGTGACTCCCAGTTCCATTCTGACCCTTTTTTTGGAAATCCTTTGCCTGTGTGAGTGCAGCACTGCTGCTCTGAGCTTTGGATACCTCCCTGAGCAATTTGTTAGCAATGAAGAAAGGTGTTAGAATTTAATGAGTGTCCTGATATCTAATCCTTGTGTGTTCAGTCTGTGCTTTTGCTTTTTCCTTCTTTTTATGTCTTGCAGTTTTTCGGTCCTCTTTACATTGCTAGTAGAAACATTTTCATTAGTCTTGTTTCTGAAATTCCTTCAAGTGTGATGTAAATAGGTATGAAAGAGAAGAGTTGATCAGAGAACAAAAAATTCACCAGAAACTCAAAAAAAGCAATGCAAATAAGTGCAATTTGAGACACCAGTGGATAAACTACCTGTGCTTAAAGCAAAGCAGTCTCGGTTTGTATCACAGCCTGGGGTTTTTGCCTACAAGTGCAGAAGTAGTAAATAATTCCTGTGAATGGTATCATTTAAATGAAAATACACTAGCCCCTTCTCTCCTGACAATGGATGAGAGTGATTACTGCTGTGTAAGTACAAATGACAGCAAAACATAAAAGTTAAATTGGTTTTCTATATCCACAGCTTCATTCTGCCATCTTAATTGAGGCAAAACTTCTTTAGAAGTCTATGAAGTTTGTTCCCTACAAATTGGCATCTGTAAGATTCCTCTTGGGACTCCTCAGGATTTTGGCAGAGTAATTTCTGCAAAACAAGAATTATTTTTCCAGTTCAACTAATGTGAAGCAGTAATTACCTGGAATTTGACAGTCTTGCATGTACTACTCACATCAGCCAGACAGTATAATACGTCTCCAGCTGAAATGGCTGATCCCAAAGTTGTTTTGTCTAGTGGTAATTTGCTACTCACCACAGTGTGTGGTAGAAACTACAATGCACTGTTTCTTTCTTCCAGGATTTCTCTGGACAAAACTGTGTTTACATGGATGTAACCTTCCCAATACTTCCTATTATAAGAAAGATGGGATTTTTTTCTTTCTCACAGTATTTTCATGAAGTTATTTGATAGCAACTGATGTTATTCTATGGTTATTTCCTGTCCCACTGAATCATGCTACAGATGTATGCAAACTGCAGCAGCCTCACCTGCCAGGTGTACCACTGTCCCCTGGAGTTTTTTAGTAAAAAGATTCCTTCTGGTATCTTCTACTGCATTTTATTCCTTAGCCCTTTTAACATCTGACTTGGTTCTGCCAGCGTTTCTTTTGATTTGTGGGATCTAGAAATGTTTACACCAATATTTCTAATGGGTGCAGCATCTAAACCACACTCCATAGAAAAGGAAGCCAGCTGGAAGACTCGGATCCGTGGAAATAAAAAGCTAAATACATGATTTTGTTGTAAACTGCTTTTGTATGGCCAATAAAAAGCATCACAGCACAATTACACTTTTATCATGTCACTATGCTTTTGTTTGAAGTGTCTATGAAGACCATATTGCTGTAATAATGTTTTATTGTTCTGTGCAGCCAGACTATCAGTGGTATGTTCCTGACCAGTTTCCTCCAGATGTGCAGCACAAGGCAAATGGTAAGACAACAGCTGTTCAGAGCACATATTAAGTGTTCTTTTATTTTAAATGGAGGCCTTGGAGGGATGTAGAGTAAGCTTTCCTATCTATCTATTGAGTGCTTGTGTGACAGCCTTGCCTTGGAAAGTCAAGGTTGGTGTATGTGCAACACAGGTGAGATTTCTAATGTAATACCACCTATGTTACAGCTTTCAGCTTCATTGCAATCCATAAAATGTCTCTGTTATATGTTATAGGATCACACATTTCCCTCATTAAACACCTAATAATAGTCCTAAAGAAAAGAGATCCTCAGAATTCTCCTTAGAGCTTCTGTTGCTTCAGCTAAGACCAAATTTAATGATGTGCCGAACTTGGGGGCCAGTGTGGGGTAGGTATGGGAGTCCTTGGTAACAAAGTACAGGCTTTAGGACGTTGTTTCACCTTAAAGGCAAAATGGCCTCTGCTGTTCTTGATCTGCTCTGATAGTTCAGGGTGCCAGGTCTGACAATAAAGCCATGTAAATAGAGTCGAACAGTTGCCAAAGTGTCAGTACAAAGTACTTTTTGGAAACCAGGAGCAGTGTTTAATAATTGTATCTGGCTTTGAAATCATTCCTGGGTGTTTTGAAGCACTTTTTTCAGACTGCTCCAAAGGTGGATGCCAGGGAGCACAAGTAATCTCTCTTCTGGGTGGGAATCTGCCATTCCATGGTGCGAGTGGGGAACAGATGAGGTGTCAGGGCCTGATGCGTCCAGAAGTTGTTTTGTAACATATAGAAGAAGAAGATGGTTACAGAGGAAGTATTCCACTATTTATTGTCCAGAAGAGAGGGTAGGGTGGGAATGTAGCTCACCAAAATGGCTGATGAGCTTCCCATAATTACATGGCAACTTTTGGAAGGGTTCTGATGTGGTCGTAGGGAAAGTCATGCTGTGACTGCAGGAGAGAACAGGAGATTAATTCTGCTGTTCCTCCCACTTGGACTCGATGTGATTTACTGCGCCAGAGGATACAGGGAGGATGTTTGTAACAGGGAATGAAACAAGTCCAGCCACCGACTGCAGCTGTGGTCCAGGGCACTGCACTCAGGGGGTCTGAGGAAAGGCAGTTCTTTTACCCTGCTTCACTGTATGCCTTGACTCCCTGAAAAAAACCTTTTAAAAATCCATCCTCTGTCTTCCTATTACCCTTCCTTGTTCCTTGCCCAGAATATCCAAATACTTCCTTCTCTATGGAGCAGTGAGTAGGACACTTGGACACTTTTCCCTTCTCTTTTTAGTTTAGTCTCTATAAGGAGAATTTCTTAATGAGTCCCATCATAGCACTATGCAGGATGTCTTCTTTAACACCTTCTGGGCTCTTACTCGTTTCATCTTGGCTGATAAAACAAAGATGATTTTGCTTGCCATTGATCACTCAGAAGTCCATCTTCTACTACCAGTTACAAGTCACTAGCCAGGGTTTATGTTTTATATATAGTGGTCTATATTAAACCTGCATGTAAGTATTTTGAGAAAGGTTTCAAAGATAGAAGCTCCAGGAATATGTGATGAGAAAGAACTCTTTTATGTTCCAATTTCTTTGTTCTATTTTGTGCAAGTGCTAATTACAGTGGTGGGTTTAAATGAGCCAGTGTGTGCAGCAGCATTCCCAATTCTCATTTCTTATCCTTCATTTTCTCATTAGATGATAAACTGACCAATAAATCTTATCTCTGCTGAGCTAAGACTTCATTTTAGAAAAACACATCAGCAGTGCAGCAACTTTTAGGCACGAAGCAGTTTCCTTTTGGAATTACTATTTCAGTAGATTGATGTTTCTAAGGAAAAACCCTCAAGTTTTCCTTAACAAATTTTCCTTCGACAGTGGGTCTTTTTTCTTAGGTAATAATTATAAAATACAGATCAAAGGTTGTAACTTTAGAGCTGAACACAAGTGAAATGAATTGGGAAACTGAGAGTTTTTATAATATTCCATCAAAAAATCTGTTTTAAAGATATATTAAATCTATGAGAGTCTCTGCATCAAATCTATCTAGTTTGATGTAGTGTCATTGAGATTGCAAAGGTGTATATCACTGAGGAGGCATTGCTCAATTTTTCTGCAGTTTTGTATAGGAGTACCTAAATTCTGTTTTTCTCCCTCATAAGGGAGGAAGATATTGCACCCAGGTACTTTGCCATTTGACTTGGGTTCTCCAGGTCCTTCTGTAACCAGCTGTAACCTCATATTTTCTGCTTCCTGTATAACCATATCTGTACTTTTCTTCTGACTGGCACCACTTCCTTTAGCTATTCCCATATTCAAAGAAGGACGTCTCAAAGGACTGTTGCCTCTGTGAAGCCCAGTCTATCATTCTATTTTCTTTAAGAAACCTTTTTTTGGCTGTATCTATAGAAATAGGATAATCTCAGAAGTATTTTTAAAATTTAATAAAAAAACAAAACCCAACCACCACCAACTTGGTGTTCCTGGAACTGGTTTCTGATCTTTTTGTTCTTGGTTATGTGGTTCTGTTTGGATTTTGTGGTTGATTTGAGTTTAATTTTTAAGGAGCAAGGCAGAAAGATTTCCAGCAAATGTACTTAATGTCACTTTATTTGGCAAGCAGTGTTGACTGCCTTCCTTATCCAACTGTGCAAAATTGAAAAGACAGTTGGGAAAAAAAAAAAAAAAAAAAAGGAAGAAGCTCAATTTTTGAGATTTTCCCTGAACCCAGTTTTTTAATGCAAAATTCTCTGGAAAAGAGGTTTATTGCTCAGAAGCCTACTCAGAGCAAGAACCTTTTTGCATGCCACAGCTGCTGGCATGTATTGCCTTTTTCACTTTCAAAATCAATCATACTGAATTTGTTTTCTTGGCAGAAAGGATCTCAGTATATGTATTTAAAAACCCCAGTTACCCCTTCAGAAGATTGGGTGTAACTACTGGATTTCTGTGACCTGAGCTCTGTGTTGGATCCAGTCATGCCAGGCACGAGGAGAAGCCAAAATGTAGCCCTTTGCTTACATCTTGGCACAATTTGAGAAAGCAGAAATCAACCTGGGGAGCCCTAAGGATGCCCAGATGAGCACATGAAGCAGCAGGATGTGCCCACTTACTTCCATTATAATCTCATCTTCTCTTCCCTTTCCACACTCTGCTGCTTTCCAGATTTTTGCCCTCAAGGTACCTAATTTGCTGCTAATGCTGTTATAATTACAGCTAATTGGAAGATGAGGAGGGAGAAGTGTGGGGTTTTTTTTCCACTGAAAATAATGATGTCTGTAGGGAGAGGGGGGAAAGAAATGAAAAAACTGAAAAATGGATTTGTGGAGGTCTTCCATGAAAACCAGACAGAAAAAAATAAATCAATTAATTGACATCTTAATTTTCCTGGAAAAAATCCCAGACCCTAAACATTTTTGCTATTAGCCTGTCCTCAGTGCATACATTACTTGAGAAATTATCAGTCCTCCCAACAAGACTGATTTAATTAGCAACTTGCCATCCCCATTGGGAATGAAAATGGGATTATTTTCCAGGATTTTTACAGACACAATTTGTTTTCTGCTGCTCCAATGTAACAGAAAGGCCACAACACACCTTTGATTTCTAAATCTGGGACATGTGAAGTTGCTTGTTTTGGAAATGGATTACTTTCAAAAGCCAACTTTATCTACCTTGCACAAAGAACCAGTCTGTTAATTGTTGCTCTTCCTGGCTCTTGTGAACAAGTAGTGTGAATTTTAGCTCTGATAGAACCTGCAAGGAAAAGGTGTCACCAAAATCCATGACTCACAGCACTGCCACTTCCAACAAATGTGGCCCTTTTGGGTCAGGTTTTCTTTCATATACATTTGGATATCATCAGCCCTGTGGGTTGGAAGTGAGTGATGGGGTTACTGCGTAACAGCTGCAGAGCCATTCCCTGAGGGGAATATTTCCCTCTTACTGTTTTCTTGTGAGTGAAATACTGTGTGCACTTGTGTGTGTGTTACTAGAGATGTGTTAGAACATTTCCAAAACCTTTTGAAACTTCAGGAAGTATGTTACAGCAGCAATAGCATATTCCCTTTCTTCAGTTTTGTTTTGTTTTGCTAGCTTGAATGAGCTACTCTCAAACACAGTTTTGAACCACAGACACCTACTCAGCCATAGCCACTGCTACCCAATTATTCCCACTCTTGTTCCTACCTGCCCCCTTGGGTGCACATGTGTACCTGTGAGCCCTGCTGAATGTCAGCTGAGCTTTTTAGAAGTCTAGAAAGATTTTACAGGGGTCTTTAGGTCAGCAATCAGGACTAGATGGAAGTTGAGAGAAACTACCATTGCACTCTGATATCTCTAGTCTTTTTTCCTTCTTCACTCTTACTGCCATTTGTAGTGGATTGACTACAGTCAGGCAATGATGTACAGTATTGGCTTTAAGGGGGTGTGTGTATGAAAGTGTTGCAGGATAGAGGAAAATGAATAACAATTGGAGTGTTTTTCTCCATCTCAAAATAATTCCTATTCATTTACTCTTGCAGATTCATCCCCGGAGAAGGGAGCCCGTTGCTGACACCCTACAACCTGGAGAAGTGTAAACCAAAGGCTGCAAGCCAGTCTTGCACCTTCATTACTCTCTTTTGTCATGGTTTTTTTTTTGCCCCTAGCTCCTTATCTCTTCAGTGCATGTAATTAATGTCTGGTGAAATCCCTGTGAGGACAACAGAAAAGCAGATCCTACAGGCTAGTGATCCTCAGGATCCAGTTAAACTCTGCTGGGAAGCATTACTGCCCTTTGTTCTGAAGATGCTGTTTGTGCTGCCTATGAGAATCTGTTAAATAGCCATGTGAGAAAAGATGCAGCTCTTGCTGGGCATTCAGACTGTCACATCTGGTTTGAATTTGAGAGCTTATAAGCCAAATAGTGTTATGATTTTGTTGTTGTTGGTTTTTGAGAATTACAGGGGGTTTATTTGATTCCAGAGAATGATTTATTGATGTACATTCTTGAATTCTGTCCTCTTTTTCTTGGTTGGTAAAAAAGGAAATCTGCTTCACTCTTTGAACAGACTTGTGTAATTGTAGTGCCACCAATGCCAGGCCACGTAGAAGGTGCCTCTTTTTAAGTCCAGATCTCCTTTTGTTTGGCTCTACAATGATATGAAAAAAGTAATCACAAGGGGTTTTTTACTGTCTGTACTTACTTGTATCAGAAGAATTTTAGTAGAACTATTTAATGGGTTTAACTTCTCAGTGAATAGGGGTTTATATTTCCAAATGATTCTTGTAATGAATCTGAACATCATTGTGTAACCTCTAACCTGAGAATAAAACCTGGCTTTTTAAGTGAAATTCTATTTATATAATTAATTTTTTTCAGAAAATTATGGAAAATGGGTTTTCAGCAAATGTTACTTGATAATCTACTTGCGGGCTTGTCTCTTCCCTTCAGGCTTTTAAGAAGGCCGCTGTTGGGTGACAGGTATCTAAACCTGCTGGGAGCCCACCTGAAAGAAGAACAAGGATTTTGCACCATAAGACCACATGAGATGTCCTGCCTGCTTTTCTGATAGCTCAGGAGTAGTTAGTGTGGATTTAAATTCCCACACCAACAGTTATTTGAGCCATGCAAAGACAGTCATCAGTTACAAGGTTTGGCTGCATGTGTCATTTCTGCTTTTAGAACAGGTATTTCCATTCTCTTCAATATACAAAGGCCTGTGCACTGAAATAATAACCTTAAAGGATTAAATATGTTCAGCATTTGATTTTGGGCTCAGTGAGGATCAGTCCATGGGAAAGGATTTTTCTGCTTTTGTGTTGTAGAGCAATGCTGCTTCTGTCGACCTGGACCCAAGAAATGACATTCCTAACTTATAGTACAGACTCAGGAAAACACACAAGCAAAGCACTGAGTGAAAGAGCCTCTGGAGAGAAATTGCTTTTTCATGAACAATTGAAAAGTAGAGTTTGACTACAACATTGGCTACAGAATAAACTCCTGTTAGACAGAGAGGAGTTTTTATCCCTGCCTCAATTTGGAGCTTGTTTGCAGACACAGTACCAGCAGATCATTTAACCAGCAAACAATATAACCACACTACTCCTGATTAGTTATTTGGCTAATAAGGGTGAGATCATGGAAAATGCTAATGCGCTGACTTCAGAAAATCCAATTCTAATGGAACCTAATTCAGTGGGAGCTCTCAGCAGGTGACCAGTGCTGTGGGCAGGGCACCCGGCACTCAGAGATGCTGTGAATCCCCAAAACAGATGAGCTTCTGTGTGGCTGGGGGGGGGGCAGCAACCTCCTGTTTCATTCATTTCCACTGTTACCCCCAGCTAACCACCAAGGTTTGCTCCTGACATTTGTGCTGCTTAACTCATTGTCTGACAGCTTGTGGAAGCCTCATCTGGCCCCAGAAGATGATTGAACACGAGCTATTCACAGTAAGAAAATAATGGTTTTGAAGGGTTATCTCTTTTTCTCTCCTTAGTCACAAGTTTTTAATGTTTGTCAGGCTTGGGCACAGGACTAAACTTAGACTCACACAAATCCTAACCCTTCTAAATATGGGGTATTGATGTATGATATGATGGAGAATTTTCTCTTTTAAAATGCATATACAATGGCTGTAAGTTGCTTTTCTTGGAATGATGTATGTTTCCCAACTGCAGGTGCTGTCATCCATTTGAATTAGCATTGTCAGACTCAAACACCCCCAAAGGATCTGCTTTCTGCAGTGACCCAGGCAACTCTGAGGGGGTGAGTTATTTTAGTTAAAATCAACCATAGTATTTTTAAAAGGCTTTTCTCCTTCCTCAACCTTTGCCAAAACTGGATACCAGCACTTCCAGTTCTCCTTTAAAAGCTTAGGGTCTTTGGGAATTTTTGTCCCTTTTTTTTTTTTTTTTTTTGTGTGGAGCTGAAGTGACACCAACATTTTGATGACTTGAATTTTTTTGTTTTGATATACCACTGTTTTACTTCCCAAGTAAAGATCTGTGCCTTGCCAAAACTTTATGTTTTACAATTGTCTTTTTCTTTTGAAGGCCTGAAGTGCTGTTGGTGACAGCCATGTCAATGCACATTTCATTCTGTATCTGTAGATATTTCTGTTTACTTTTATACTTAGATGAAGCGTGGCATGGTATGAAGACTTCATTGTTGATAAGTAAGTTGTCTGCCTTTAAAAAATCAGTAAATATCATCCCTCCTTAGTCTAAGGCTTGTTTTAGGAAGGAAAATATTTACTTTGAAATTGCTGGTTAAAAGCTGGGAGCTGTTTTAATGACCTCAGAAACTCCGGGTGCAAGAAAAAGTAGAGTCATGATAATGCTGTAGGCATTTGGGCTGCCCAAATACACCCATCCTATGGTAGGAAGGTTGGATGAGATGGCAGAGGATGATTTCTTGGATTACAAGCAAACTCCTGGATCACATTACTTTCCTATTTGAATCCATTCATTAGTTTTTTGTCTTTTACTGCATCAATATTAGGTTTCTTGCCCAAATAATAAAACCTCATTCTCATTCACCTCTCGCAAGACGTTTCACTCTCCCAAGCTCTTCCAGTGTTTTACCTTTGCTTTTGCCCTCCAGAGCTCAGCTGTTTCATCCTACAAAAGATGATGTTGCAAAGTGTTATGTTGTTATATATAGTCTCATAAATTATAGGAAGGATCCACCATCAATAAAAATATTTTCTTGTCAGATGAATTCCATAAATAGAAATGTGTATTGAGGCTGTAGATGAAAGAATGTAGTAGACCTTTTGGCTCTGGTTTCCCACACCCAAAGACTTGCAATTTATTTTCTTCATGTCATCCTGCCAGTCATCCTGCTTGGTCATGACAACATTTCTGGGTAATTAGGATTATGAAGTGCCCAGAATTTCTGGTCTTCATCCCCCTCTTTCTCTTTCTGTAGTCTAGAATAAGAAAAAGCAGGTGGTGTATAACAATACATTTTGGTCAAGTAAGCTCAGCTCTACCAGTTCCCCCTATTCTTCCTACTCTGATGGATTGGGAATGTAATAAGCTGTAAATTCTGCCTTGCCCATAGCACCCTGTGCTGAGTTGAGAGAATATTTCTAATTGGGTTGAAGTTGTCTCTCTTACTTTAAAAAATATATATCCTGTAGTTTCAAAAATGGTATCTCTATTTTAACTTCATGGTGAGAATGACAGAAGAATTTCCCCAATTTGTGCAGATGCAAGTTTAAAGGTCTGCAAGACACCACAGGGTGGAAAATATTTTTTTGATTAATAAAACACTTTCCCACCAGGAGCCAGGATGTTGGTTAATGCTGTGTTTTCACTTAGGGCAGCAACAGCCCTGCTTCCACCTGCCCTATAAAAGGGAAACACCCAGGTGCTTCCTGTCCAAGGGCTGCTTGTGTGAGAGCCAAAGGGCCATGGAACATGCCATGCATGGCTGGTGGTGGTGGGAGCAGGGCCGAGGCAATGGGGGCAGGCAGGAGTGTGATAGGCACAGATCCTACAATCTGCTGATCACAGTAGGAGTTAAGGTCCTGCAAGACTGAGAGTGCAGATTGCAACTCTGTTGGTCTAATGGGAGACACCAGACCAAGGGGGGCCTGCTGCTCTTCCCATGGCCAAGGGAAAGGATTTGGAGAAAGGAAGTCTCATGGAGTGAGAGCAGGATGTGTGCTGTTGGTGCATGGGTTGCATGACCAGATTGGGGGAAGTCACAGCTTTGCCGAATGGTAAAGCTGCTTTGTTGGCATTTCTGTCATCTGATTGGTTTCTTTTATTTAATTATTTGGTTCAGTTGAGAGAAAAGGGGGAGATGTTTTAATTTTCTTGGAGGAAGTTTTCATTTTGTGCCTTCCTGTGTTCAGGCATCCTGTGTCTCAGCTCTTAGTCTTGTTAATCCCAAATTAATCCATTTAAGGAAATGGCATTATCCTGTAGGGCTGGCACATGCAGAGATTCTTTGTAAGTTATTCACAAAACCAGCTATCTCTTTGACTGAATATTGCAGTCACTTAAAAAAACTGTTATTTAAGGTTAAGCACAAGGCACCAGCCAAATTATGTCCCTATGCTAAAAGCTAGGAAAAACTGCACTTCTCTGAAGATTGAAACAAGAGCTGGTATTTTTGCAATTCCTATTCTTTTGCCCTTTTTCTCCTCAGTGCCAAACTTGCAGCCTGTCCTTTGTAGTCACGACCCAGCATGGAATCTGTAGAAATAATGTCAGAAGAAACAATCCTAGTTATGCTGAATGGAAGAGATTAGCAAGGATACCAGATAAACAGTCATCAGCACTAAAGAGCAGGATATTTCAAATAAAATCCTTTCTTCATAAGTGACCTATTCAGACATGAAAACAGCTTTGGAGGGGTAATCACTCTCCCCACAGTTTCACTGTTCTTTTAGGAAAGAAAGGCTGTACAGAAGAAAAGCTGATTTCTTATGAACTGGGATAACAATACTCTCATATGTTGGCAGTAGAAAGAGAGGGATTACTTTATTCCCTGTTAAAATTCCCCTGTGGTCAAGAGTTAAGTGAGGGTGGGGATGCCAAACAGGGGACTTGGAGCCTCCAGTGATGTGCTTTCTCTAGAAAGGAAGAGAATTTGTTAAAATCAGGTTTCAGGCATGAATATTGCATTCTAGTTAACTGAAACCAGTCTCAAGTCTGGCTTAGCAATGCCAGCAAAATTGGTTGTTCACAGGGATTGTTCCTAATCCTTAATAGTGATAATTAAACCTCAAAGTGTGTGTGATGTTGTTATCTTACTGTTCATGATTGCTGAGGTGACATCTGACTTCCTTGAGGATTTGGGTGTGGTGGGGTAAGAGCACTGGAGCTGCTTTTCTGTCCCTGTCTGATAAATTGATAACATGGGACTTTGAAGCACAGCTAAGAAAAAGCTGCAAAACCAGAAAACCTCCCTAGCAAATCAAACCCCTCTGTGCACTGCAATTCTGCATTATGAGATACCTGTTGGATAAATAAAAAAAAAAAGAAACCCAAACCAAAAACCTCCCCCAAAAAAACCAACAAAAAAGGGAAAAAATAAAAAAGAGCAATTAATCTGAATGTGCTGTTAATTTAATAGTATTCCCATGTGGGATCTTAGACAGTGCTACTATTCACAAGCTGACCATAACTGTGGAACTACTGTTCCACAGGTGCTTGTGACAGGTTCCACTTTTCGTGCTCATTCCTTTGCAGTCCTTTACTTTGGAGTCAAAGAAAACCATCTACTTGTAATTTTTATTTTTTCTCGAGTCAGATGAGGTTAGCAGAAAGTAAAATTCCCATTGGTAGTGAACTTAGAAAGGTGGTGTTGTACTACCAGGAAACTTTTTCCAAATAATTGATTTCTTATTAATAGATGTTTTCACTTTGACTGCAAACATTCAAGCTATAACACGTTATGTGGCTTTCTGTTACTGAAAGCACAGATAAGGGATGTGGGAAATGCAAACATAAAAACCTCTGAGTAGTACCAGGAAGAGGGAGGATATTAATAAGGAAGGAATATTGCCTCATGAGTTTCTTGTTTGTTCTTATTCATTCAGTCTGTTCTGCTCAAAGTTGTTTGGTTCCTGTTTGTAGACACCGCTGCTGCTTATGAGCAGTATTTCATTTTGGTTCAGAACAGTTTAATCTTATGAAGACTGTAAGGCTTTCTTCAGCTGGAAAGAAAACAATACAGGCATTGCACCTCGATTTATGTGTGCTAGTGGGTGTAACATTGGCACAATGTTCATGGCTGCTAAGTAGATGCCATTCATCTCAGTTAGTTATCCTCAAAAATACTACATTTCAGTTGCTGGCATCTATTAATCTATCCCATTAAATTCTTCAGGCTACTTTAAACTTTGACATATTAGTCCCTGAAATTCTGCAGACATTCTGCCTCTGAAGTCGCCACAAGCCCAGTGGGGCTCTGCAGAGCCCAGTCAGAGTCTGGCTTTGCTAAACTGCACGGATTTTCCTTGCTCTATAGGAAAAACATGTGTAGAGGACTCAGGTTCTTCCAGGTGGTCTGGGGACTGTGTGTGCAGGTGCTCCTGCACCTACTTGCATATTTCTATTATGGAAAATAAGCGTTCAGTTATGAAAGTTTGAGTATAAGAGCTAAATATATAAATATACATGCTCTTCCCTCTAGGAAAGAAATCTAGCAAGGTTGCTAAAACTTTTAACCTGGCCACATAACACACTGTGTCCCTGGGGGAGAGCAATGCAGTAAGAGAAAATGAAGATTTCTTTTAACCTGGAGTTCAAACTTCACCAGGGTGTAATTTTTAAAGTCTTCCCAGCCTGTGTTAATGATGAGTTGTATTCAGGGCTGCAAAGTCCACTCCCTGCCACCATGCTTTGCTTTCCTAGTGCCAGCTTTATGTGTATACACTGCTAAGGGAGAAGTTTGTTTCCATTGTTTTTTATTTACTTTTTTATAGAGGCTCTCCAAGTTTACTAGAAGAGTTTAATTTGGCCCCAAAGTGGTCTGTCTCTCTCACAAAAGCACACTGTTGTTCTGCTCCTGTTTTTCCTTTTGTGATGAAGGGCCTCCTGAGCTAAACCACCATCTCCTCTCTGTCCACAGGATGTGGAAAAGCTTGTGGAGCACGTCTGTGAGCATTGCTGGAATGGGAATGGGCAATGGACACCTTTCCTCTCCTTGGCCTCCTTCACCCAGCAGTGAGTGGTGTTTCAGCAGGAGGGGGAAGGTCCGTGCTCACAGCTGAGAGTGAGCCTGAATTTGTCCACAATGGCATAATTTTAGATCAGCCTGAAAAAACATTCCTGGCAATTAAAAAACCTTCCCTTTGCAGTGAAAAAATACAAAAACTGAGTTCCCCAAAGGCTTCCCAGCCCATTTCCTCACCTCACAGACCTGATTTCTGTTGTGCAAGGCACAAGCTCTTCACTACAGGGTGCAGATTATTTTTAGGAGTTCCCAAACACAGGGAGAGAGGCAGGCCATAATGAATAAATGTGGGATGTGTATGTTACACAGGGACATAAAATGTCAGTTATGTATGTGCACATAACTCCTGTATGTTTATGTCGAAATCAGGACTTGTTCAGAAGATGGAATCCAACGTGGCAACATTTTCATCAATGGGAACTTTGTCTGCATAAGAGTACAAAAATATAGTCACTGCTGTACAGGTTCTTCTCTGCTTTGGAGATCATGAAGTTCTTCAAACAACTGCACATATAGCTTTGTGCTGGGAAGGAGCTTTATTGGCTCTAGACGGAATGAGCAGTAAATTGTGGAACATTTGTAGTCTAGATCCAGGCCAATTCAGAGGAAATCTGTAATGCTATCAATAAAGCAGGAGAACTGTATCAATTAGTGCATGATAAATGAGTTGATGGGCTGGCAGCTGATCTAATTAATATATTGACATGTCATTATTGATCCCAGGCTGAAGTGCTTTGATGCTGGTCTTCCCTTGATTTGCCAGTGGGATTTTGACATCATCATCATCATCATCATCATCTTGATGGCTTTACAGAGAAACCATGCTATCTTCTCTGGAAAAGTGGGATGTATTAAGGAGCTTCCCTGACTGCATGGTGCCAGATCTTTACTGAAGCAGCATTATGTTGCTGTGGCTAAGCTGTAACTTGTGCTATGCCTTCTCCCTCTTTAGTTCTCCATCATCCCACTTCTTTCTTAACAAAAATAAAACACCATTTGAAAACAAATGTACTGCTTCCTAAGATTATGATGGTGATGGTCCAAAGGAGTGGCTTCTAAGATGCACAATTCCTTGGAAAGTAACCCTGACCCCTTGAAAGACCTGTTTTCTCAGCAACACTGGGGATATTGCCAGGTAGGGAATGGCCTCATTTTTGGGGACTTGTCCTTGGGTCGACTGTCACCTTCTGTTGGTTGTCCATGAAGGCATTGCACGACTTTGCCCTCTCTGCCTGTGTTAGCTGGTCAGGACTGTAGAAACACTCTCTATGTGGTGTGATGGAGCACTTCCCTTTGCCAGAGGGTACATGTTTGCCATAGGGAAGTCCTTTCCAAGTTTGGATTCTGATTATCCACAGATAATTAGAGGAAAAGATAAAAGAGGAATTAGAAGAGAACTACCCATGGGCCCCAGGAGAAAGTAGATTCCAGCAAGAAATTTGGGGCTTGTGAGTTTTTTGCCTGCACATTTTCTTGTACTTTTTAATAGTATTTTTTTAGCAGGGGTCCTGGTAATGTTCCTCAGAGCCTTCTGGCATAGCAGATCGGGATATTTGCAGACAGTAAGTGCCAGTTCTGTGCGGAGGAATGGGAGAAGAAACTGGGGCTGGAAAATATTTCATTGGCTTGTGCAAAAAACCTTACAGGTGATGCTAAGAAATATCATTATGTTTAAGCAAACAATTCCACTTGGAATAGTAATACCCCAAAAATATTTGCAGCCACTTAGTTCAAGGGTGCTGTTTCCATGCTCTCTGATTTAGTTGAATCCCTGTGTGCCTCCAGCTGGTGTTGTAAAAAATGAGAGGAGAGATTAAATCAATGTATGCCGTCAATTCCTCCTCAGCCCTCACGGTTTCAGTAGTAGCTCATCTGCACAGATTTCTTAATGTCTTGAGGCAAACTCTCCCATGGGCTTCCCTGAGGACCACACACAGACATCCAGCTCTCTTCTGGAATTTTCCTGTTAATTGCCCACCTTCTAAAAAAGCAGTTCCTGTTCTTATCAAGTCACAAATAACTTCTTTTTGAATAGCTCTGATGTGCTACAAGGGAATGGTAAATAGAAGTGTCTCTGTTGTGCCTTTTGCTTCTCACAACACATGAATACTATGAAAAAACAAACTAGTGGGACTTGTTGACTCCACACGCAGGTCTGAGGCTGTGTGTGAGCGATTGCCATATCCATGTGAATCCTGTTCCCCTGTCCAATTTTGGGAGGCTTCTACCAGGAGCGAGTGCTTTTGTAGGCAAACAAGTTACGTGCGCTCCCACATGCTGTGTTCTTGAGTCAGACAAATTTCTGCTCTTACACAACATGTTGGTTTCTAAGATTTGCATAATTGTGTTCTCTACCTTTTGGATCTCTTGTGTTTTTAAATTCTGCTTTCCTGGCCAGTGCAATTTATCACAATTAACTTGTAATCTTCTGCATTGGCCTCTATCATCTCTTCACTTGAGATGGGAAGCAAGTGTAGATCTTTGAAAGAGATGTCCTACTTAGAAGCAACAAAATGTCTTTCACAGGATCCGGTGTCTAATAAGCGAGTATTCAAAACTGTGATAACATCCTAGAGTGCAAATCTGGGAACTTTGTTGTTGCTGAGCTGTGCTGTCTCCCCACAACTAAGCTGCCTTGCAGTAGTTGGAAAAGACGCTCTGAGATTTGGGCTCCTGCCATTGGTTTGATATGTGACCAGACACGAGTCACACCTGACTTGGTTTGCCATAGGTGCTTGACTTCAGTTTCCCTGTGCACAGGGATGTTGCAAGGCTTGACGTGGGAAAATGTATTTAAAACAACTGCACAGGTTGTTTCAAAGCACAGAAGGTCAGAGATTCCCTGACACAAATGTGATGTTGACTTCTCTCTGTGAGAGCTGACCAGCCATGCACAGGGAGCTCTTGGTTTGGTGTCCTCCGACCTCAGTCAGGGCAGACCAATGAGCTCTGTGGCAAAGTGCTGTCAGTTTGTAACTCTGGGTTTGACCCTTTGGACCAAAATCAATCCCCTGAAGCAAGTTACGTCTGAAATTCCCATGCTGGGGCGCCTTTATTTGGCCCTGGGAGGGCTGGATGGATACTTTGACATTTTGGGAAAGCCCACCAGATGGAGCTCGTGTTTGAGGGATAAAGCTCCGGTGGCCTGCTGCAGAAGCTGGGAAAATAGGACATAGCTCTCGTTTTTATTGCATTGTTTCAGTAACAGGGTTGAATTGAGCAAGCCTGGCTTCCTAAGTGCTTGCCTATAACAGGAAGCATTCGGTGCTAAAGATGTGGGAAAAGAAAATGTGGTTTTGCACCTAGAAGTGCTTGAAGATTTCACTGATGTTTTCATTTTCTTGTTGCTTCCTTATTTCTATCCTTTAGTATGCTTCCCTTATTTAATTATAGTAAGTGGACCCTTTGACTACTAAATCCATATAAAATCAAAGCCATGGAAAACTTCCTTAACGGTTTAGAGGACAAAAAAATACATTTGGGGAGTGAGAAGGAAAAGTATTCAACCTAAAAGACAGCTAATGAAACATTGGAGTGTGGCAAAGAAAGCAGAATTCGGCACGTCTTAGTCTGCAAAGTTTTCTGAAAGACATAATCCATGGACTCCAAAGTCCAGCTACACGTCCTTGCCACCAGGACCATGCTAGTTTTAGTGTGCACATCACCTCTCAGATCTCTTCTAAAACACATTTTTAGAAGCACATTTGCTGTTCATGTAATCAGACTACTACAGTAATACATCAGAAAGCAGTGTAAACACTCTGGCTATGAGGACATTGTGCTTATCTTCAACACGGGTGGTACGAGCACCGAGGAGATTCGGCCCCTGCTCCACATACAGCCTGAGGTGGTAACAAGTCACGTTCTTCATGGAAAGCAAAACAAATGGAGTCACTAAATTCACCTCCCAATGAGACAGACAAGTCCTTGCAGCCCACCTCTGTCCTCTGTAAAGCAGCAAAGCCATCCTGCGTGTCACATAAAGATGAATTTGACTCACTTTCCATCAGATTTATTTTTAAGCTCCACCAACCAACTAAAAAATGTGTTCATACTGTACAGCCTCTAGTTTCAGCCAACTTGAAGCAGGCCTACTGCCTCATACTGTGGGATTTCTTGCTTTGTGAGAAGGAAAACAATCAGATGATCTTTTATTCTGAATCATATAGGATGAGCTTCTCTTCAATAATGCCTTTAAAACCATTCTATAGCTCGTCATCCCACCCAGTTGTTGCCTGGAGCTCTCCTCTCCTGTGTATATGTGAATGGCAGCATACAAAACATCACTGCTAATTGCTGAGTGCTTGCTGGATACACTTGGGTAAGAAGAAAGCAGCATATGTGCCTTAATGTAGCTGGATGTATATTTTAAGTGCTGTATGGCAGTTAGTTGTAGTTTTGCAGTAGCCAGATGTTGCACCATGCTTAATTTAACCTCTTTTTGCGTTGTTACAGCCTGTAGTGCAGACTTTGAAAAAAGATAAAGTTGAAAACCTGGGGCTCCTCAGAGGAGAAAGGCTGGTTTCCTCATTGGTTCCTATCAGAAAATGCTGTCACTGGTCACAATGACTGACAATTTTCCTTTTGCTGTTTCTTGATGTTTTCTGTCTATTAAGGAAATGGCACATTCCCTAGGGATCATGGGTGTCTGCTCATTAAATGCACTCAGTACCATGGGTCACTGCTCATCCAGGGCTGCTCTATCCAGAGAGTGCCAGGTCTACTGCACACAGCAACGTTACGTCCTGTGGATGCTAAGAATCCTGGGATCAGCTCAGGATCTTCTGGGAGAGTCCAAAGGGAAATATGTTGTCATGGTGGTGACTTGGGTGCTTCTGCCGAGTAGAGTTTGTAATTTTATTTTTCTTTCTTATCATTGGTTGACCAGATTGGAAGAAGTCTCAGTCATGAAATGGGAGCTGAGGATATCAAAGGCTGGTCTTGACCTAGAGGAAGGAAGGAGGAGCAAAGGAGGTTCATGCCATGGATTTTTTAGTGACCTGGAAGGAATTAGGACTCTACAGACTCCCCTCGTCTCTCCTGTGTGGAGGTAAATCCTTCTTGGTCAGCCGCCTTCAGATAAACCCAAAATCAGTTCTTCAAATCCATTCTAGTATTCTGCTTAAGAGTTTCCAGCCTTTTGTATTTCATAGGCAAGTACTTACGGAGTTCTCAAATTGGCCCTAAAAATTGCAGTTACTGCTTTTGCACTGAAAATTTATGAGGAGCAGAATGAAGCTGTATGTAGAGCTGAAGTTTAGTGCATATGAAGCATTAAATTCAAAACAACACAAACCAAGACAAAAGTTGGTGTTTAGTTTCAAGTACCATTTTTGAACAGCTGATTCTTGTTGCAAGGAAAGAGTTTGTCACTCCATTGTGCGAGAGTGTAATAGTGTGGTCGAAAAATAGTGACTTGAATCAACACTTTGTAGTGACATGTCTAAAACAATTATTCTTTGAAGACAGGAATATAACAAGGACCTGGGTCTGGGCTGTGTCTGTGGGAACACCTAGTCACGTAAGAATTAAAGGGTGCATGTTCTAGATCAAAGTAGCCTATACTTCGTAATATGTTTAATTATCATACCATTCATCTTTATTAAATTCATTTGTTTTAATTAAAGGAATAGATATTTTGCCTCGGAGTTTAAGGGGTCTGTTGGGCAATTGAGATTAAATCAATGTCTTACGAACAATTTTATCTGGAAAATAGATTAGATTATTTTTAAATTATGCAAAATAACATCTTTTTTTTTCCTCCAGTAGAATAAGATTATGATTAAGAAATAATGCTTGGAGCATGAAAGCTCTGCTTGTCATTATTTTTCACATTCAGATTTAGAATTTTAGAGTAAAATCTTTCATCTTTAATCTGGTTTTATTATATCAAACATGGCAAAATAAAACAAGTGCTACTATAGTGTCTAACAGCAGGTGTTTTCCAACGGTGATGTGGGAAATGCCAGTGGTGGATACTTCATTCAATTGGACCATATTTTAGATTTGTGTTGTATTTTTGTGCTGTTGGAGCAATACATCTTGTTAATCAGTTCATAAAACAGTAGGATTAAAAAGAATGCACTGGAGGTGTAAAACAGTCAACACCAAGAGAGTTTAAAGATTAGCTTAATAAATGAAACATAATTGGATAAAATAGGCAAGTAATGAGTTGAGGGAAGCCCAAATGTGTAATTTCTTGGGGTCAGTGGCAATGCATCAGTTTACACTGCATCTTGGTAAAGCCTAGAGGGCATGTAATGGGGTGTTGTGCAGAGCTCTGCTGTTGAGATGCCTTGTTTTAACCTTCTCCCACCAGGGCTTTTCAGTTAAATCACAAGCTGCGCGCCAACTGCTGCACATGCTTTTGATTTTTCCCAAGAGAAGGTAAAGAAAATGCCTCTTGTTAGAAAAAGAAACCATAATTGAGGCTAGCAGGGAGCCAGCAACGTGTGTTGGGTCTGGTGCTCCTTGCCTGCCTGCCCGGGCTGTGCTCAGGGAAGCAGCAGCACTGTGGGAAGGTGTTCTCACAGGTCCGTCCTTTGACTGGCCCTCACACAGGTCACTCTGCTTCAAGCACGAGAAAAATCTCTTCCTCAGATGAAACCTGTGGCTCAGCCTTGGGCAAGCAGTTCCTCCAGTGAGGAACATCAGCATTCCTGCTGCAAGCAGGAGCATCATTTCTATGCTCACAGCATTCAGTTTAATCCCTCACCTGTGCTCTGTTGCCTCTTGGGCTCCACCTGGGCATTCATGTGTTGCTCCTCTGGGGCAGGAAGCAGCAGCTACCAAGCCAGATGCTTCCTAGATGCCTCTTGAGGCCTCTGCTGTCCAGCCCATTCCTCTTCTGAGACAGTGAGCACTGTGTGACACCGCATAACTAAAACCCATCACATCCTGAGTTACTGGGCATAACTGATTGATAAATCTGGTTTAGCACCTCAGTTTCTGATGTTAATAAATAACAATACCCTTCCCCTAACAACAAATGCTGGCCAATGGGTTACTGACAACAGCTCTTCAGATCTGCACCGTAATGAGAACCATGTAATTGGGTGAAAAAATTATGTGTACACGCAGGCACACACAGTGTCATCTGTCCTCCATACCAAATGCACAGCAGCGCTGGGTGCTAAAATTTGCAATGAATTATTTATATGATGAATATCCAATTGCCCGTTTCCATTTTTGTTTCAGAAGGATTCATTATTCAGGATTTATTCACTGGATAGCTTATTAAACGTTTCCTGCTCTTCTTTTTTTTTCTAGAACACACATCTTGTTTCCTGGTAGGACCTATCCACCGGATCTAGCAGGGTCTCCAGGCGTGGTGATACCATGAAGAGTGCCATTTTTACCCAGACAGTTTAATGCCAATTTCTAGGTGCTGGGTAGTACCTGGGACTATCCCAGGTACTATTTAATGGATTTAAAAGGAATCACCTACGCAGGAGAATTTCCTTATTCGGGGCCTTCATTGTTTGGTTTCCATTCAACTGGCTGCCCTAGTACCTTCCAGACATTTACGTAGTTTTCAGCATTTAAATCCCAAATCTTCTTCCTGTACCTGTGTTTATTATTTTTGTACCTTATAAATTTTTGAGGGAAGCAAATCTTGTTGTGAAGGTGTTTTTAACTGCACCGCTGGTTGGGAGTCGCTCTGTGCTACCCTTTAAATCACAACAGAGATTTACAGTTGCAATAGAGGCGGAACTACAGGCATCCAAAAAGAGAGTTATCTGTGTGGAGGAGCCGGTATTCACATACCTCTGTAAATAATATCCCAGGGATGTCGTCTTGCTTCCCCTGAAATCACAAACAGTAATACCCCCTAAGAAACAATAGCACTAAAACCGTCCTCGGGTTAAAAATAATCGGTTTGCCTGCGTGTGAAGCGCACAGTCTCAAGAGCTCTTTGGCTGGGTAGCAATATTTTACCTCTAATGACCTCAAACCCGAGCCAGCCATTTCTGCAGGCTCTACAAAATCCTGTTGTGCCATGAATCGTACCCGAAGGTAGCTGCCTGCCTTCACCTGAGCACATCACTCTCTGCTGGCTCCTGCATGCTCTGGCAAAGCTGCTCAGAATGTTCTGGGTTTTCTTGACTAATTCTGGCTTTCTTATTTAGTCAGATTCCTCCATTTTTGGATGATTGAATCCCTGGGCGTTCTGCATCAGAAAGAGGAGCACGTGTGTTTTGCTGAGATCTTTTTACTGAGGTGTTGCAGTTGGAGGTGAACAACCCTCTGGAAAGGAAGAGGTTGGGAATGCTGCGTGCAAATACCAGGTATTTTTTGGTTCTCCTTAAACATTCATAAATTTATTCTAAACTTGTGTCTTTCCTCCCTTCCCCAAACTCCTGCCCTTGAAACCTTTTTCAAATCGATAAATACAGTTGTGGATTATGTAAAAATAGGGACATGAAAACGGGGGGATAACTGGAAAGGGGCTCCCATGAGGCTCTTTTTCTTAATCCTGGGCTTCTTTCGGTGAACTCGTATTTTTGAGCAGACCTCGGGCAGAGGGGTTGCCGTGAATGACCCGGCTGCTCTGTGAGTTGACAGGGTGGGAGGTAAGTGGCAGTAACTAATGGCAATTAGCAGAGGTCTGGACAGCTATGTGTCCCTGAAGACACGAGCTCTTTTGGGGGTTGTGCCTTCACAGAGTGCAGCTGTTTGTCACCCTACAGAGTATGACTGTTTGAATCCTTCCACTGAGGCTTTGCTGTCAGATTTGCTCAGCTGTCTTACAAGAAAAAAAAAGGAGGTTTTATTTTATATTTTCTTCCCAAATCTGTTGAAGTAGCAGGGAAGGCAGGATTACCTTCAGGGAAATTACCCATCAGCTGCTATCAGTAATAATTTGCTTAATGCTTATGTAGCACTTGACATTCCTATGACTGATGTGCCAAAAAGGAAACAAAAACAGAGGGGTTTGGTTTTAAATGGCAAAGGATAGTTTCTGCCTTTTCGTTGCAGCTCCCAGATAATTTTAAGGACACTGTCCCTCGCTCCCCAAACCTGAAAGCTGCCTCCGACCAAAACGTAATGAGGGAGTAGGTGAGAGGTTGAATATGCAGCTTCGAGCCCCGTTTTCTAAACTGCAGGAGGGTTTCATAAATCCCATTTCTCACGCATCCTTGACAGCGTCTCCAACCCTCTCTCCCGCCTCCATCGCTGTTGGGATGTTCCGCAGCGCTCCCGCAGCTCCGACCCCTTCAAGCAGCGGCTGCGTGAAAAAGAGGAGTGGGAGCGCTGCAACCCCCCTTCCTCCCCCGGCGTCCTCCGGGTCCCCGCATTCCCCCGTCCCGGCTTTCGGGCAGGACATAACCCTCCAAGATGGATGTTGAGTAGCCCCTGGCAGCGCAGCCCCGCACAAAGCCGGGCGGCGCGGCTCCGCCGGGGGCGGCGGCCCGGGCCGGGCTCCCCCGGGGCCGCGGGCTCCCCCCGGGCCCGCCC
>VXBA01005480.1:389250-550889 GCA_013399895.1 Serilophus lunatus
CGAGACGCGCCGGGCGCCGCCGCTCAGCGCCCTCCGCCAAACTTTTGCCGGCGCTCGGCCGCCCCGCCGTTCCTCCCGGGAGGAGAAGCCGGGCCGTGCCCTCGCCCCGGGCGGCAGCGGGTGCCCGGGGGGCTCCAGGCTGCTTTTCCCTGGGTTTTATTGTTTTTNAAAGGGACGTGCGTGACACAGTCTCCGCCGCAGCCCGTCCCCGCCGGAGCGGGGGGGTAGGTAAACACCCACCCCCCTAAAAGAAAAAAGCCTCCCCACTCCGCGGGAGGCACAGGACGGGACGGGACCGGACGCCGCAAGGTAAGGCACCGACACCGGCACCGTGTCGGAGGAGCGGGGCCGCCCGCAAAGCCCCCTCCGCTTGCCGCCGGGGCGGGCGGCGGGCGCGGTGGTCCCCCCCGGCCCCGGGACCCCTCGGCCAAAGCGGGGTGGGGGACGCGGCCACCCCGGCGCCGTCCCTCCAGCCGCGGCTGCAGCGCCGAGCCCCGGGTCCCGGCACCGCTCCGCCACGGCCAAAGCGGGATGCTGCCGGGAGGATCTCGGCGTCCTCTCGGATCTCCTCTTCGCCTTTGAGGTTTGGTTTTTCCTCTCCGTTTTTGCCGTCTTCCAGCCCGCGGCGGCCGGTGCCCCACAGCCTGGGCGGCTGCCGGGATCCCTCCGGCTCGTCCTCGCTGCCGCTGAGCGGGTGTGTGCCAGGCAGGCAGCGTCGTACGTTGTTTACCGGGGGTAAAAAAAGGGACTACCAAAAAAAAAAGTAGACGGAGAACTCAACGGTGGGATGTAAGTGCTGAGGTTTGCTACGTGCAGCCTTGGTTGTGCTTTTATTTCGACAGCAGAGACAATGGCTACAAAGCGTTGTTTAATCACTTGCAGATATAACTTTTATGTATTTAAACCTTCACGGCAGGCGCAGATTTTTTGAAAAGCTGTGATTCTGTGAGCATTTTTGTTCTGGATGTATTTAAAACTTGAGCAGTAACATGCCCGTCGTTCCTCAGGCGGGTTAGCTGGGTGCCAGGGATGAGCACGATCGTGTCTGTGCCGTGCTGCTCAGCGCTGGTCTGGAAATCGTCCCGCTGGACACCGAGGTAGACTAGGCGGCCTTTGCAAAACTGTTTTCCTAGAGCGGGTTGTGAAGCTTGTAGCTTCCCTTGGATTCTCCCTCCCCACCAAAGGATCTGGTTAGCATCTAGTTACAATCGGTAATTAAAACACTTAAACGGTATTGCTGTTTTTGTGGCTTGACTGAGCTGCAGGAGGCGAGCTCAGACGGGGGGCGAGGTCCCTGCCATAAATACAGGGATCTCCCCGGCCCGGCTGGCTGTCTATAAGCAGATGTTCCCAAACAGGAGATGTTCTGTGGCACAAGTGTGGCACCGTGTCTCTCCTGGAGCATCCTACAGTCAGGCTGCCCAGGAGCCCCATCCAGCCCTGTCTGAGGATGGGCTTCCATCCTCGATGCTCTGATTTCGTGTTTGGTCGAGACGGTGGAGTTGTATCTGTGTAAAACTAGAAGAGGCGAGAACGATTTGAAGGTGAATTCCTCCCTGGGTGGTTGGTGGCGGGGTGATTTATGACATTTGTGACCCTAGCAAGGCACTGCTGGCTTGGCCATTAGCTGGTTTCCATAGAACTGGGTATTAGACATCACCAGCACCCTTGGCTGTGCTGTAAGAGGGAGCAGGGGATGGTATTTCTGTTCAGCGTACTTCGAAAATCGCTGATTCTTAGCTATTTTAGGAATGGCATTTCAGATTGCCTCTTGTCAGGAATGCCTCATCCTCCTGGCCTCACTCTCCTACCTCGTAGCAAAATGCATACCTGCAAAAGGAGTCAGCTTTCCAGGACCACTACAGGTCTCTGTGAGTACCTAGAGCAATGTCTAGAATTTAAACTTGCTAGAAGCTGAAGAAGAGGACTTTTTACAAACACTAGGAGATTTCTATGTTCTACTTTGACCATTAGAAACATGATGAAGCTGCAATGTGCAGTGGTGCATCCTCTGTGGGTATATCCTGTCCGTGTGTAGTCAGGGCCCTGTGGCTGTGCTTTGCCCTGTGGTGAGAAGAGCAATACCCGTGCCTTGTGGGCTTTCTGTGCCAGCAGATAACAAGCCTCTCTTAATTCTGAAATATCTTTGTAAATATGCAGAAAAAATTCCTTCAGCCTTTCTGTGATGAGGAACATGGGTGCATCGCACTCCGTCTCTGCACGGCCCTGAGCAGAAAACCCATTGCTTTTTCTGCTGTGCAGGGTGGGCACTGCAGCGTGTCATTGCAGCCCTGCCAGGGAGGTGACAAGCCGTGCTCCGTGGCACCCACGAGCAGAGCCAGCTGCTACCTGGCATGATCCACACCTGGCAGGTGGTGGCACACTCGTGACATGCTGCTGGCGTCACCGGCCAGCGAGTCACCTCCTGCCCCAGCCGCCCTGGGGGAGGTTGGGGATTGGTGGTGAGATGCTCAGTTTGACAGGGAGTTCAAATACCAGGTGAGGGGGTGCTGATCCCACTGGGATTAGTGTGGGCCCCTCTAATTGGAAGGAGGTTGTCACAGAGGTGAGGCAGAGCTGGGCAGGACTGCCCCGCACGCATGTGTTGTTGTGGATGACTAGTTCGGAAACGCTGAGGAAAAGCGTTTAGGTTTCCCCAATGTTTATAAATACAATATGGTGCAAACTGTCAAGCAAGCTGTTCAAAATCATGTAACGCCTGTGCTGCCTTCCCCGTTCGGCTCAAATGCCTTCACCACATACTCCGTGTTCGTCTGACATTTAAAGCTCCCGGCACGCAGCTCCGGCCCATCTGCCGTGGCTTTTCCAGCACTCCTCTCCTCCTGCGAGCTGGGCAGGGGACACAGCAGTGTGGGCAGGGTTGGTGCTTCCTTCAGTGCCACTCTGCTCCTGGTCAGCTTGGCAGAAGCCCAGGCTGCCCCAGAACACCCCACCTCATACACCAAAACTGCATGTAGGGGCAGAAACAGCGTCTTCGTGTCCCCTTTGCTCTCCTTAGAGGGTTTGTCCACCTTAGAAGTCCCCTGAAAATGAAGGGATAAACCCTGCCCTAGGAGCTCCAGCCATGCAATGGCCTTCTGCTCCCTCTCCCATGCTTCCAGTCGGGCTGGATGGAGCCTGTTTGCCGGATGTTACACTCTGGATTGTGCCATGGTCTTCTGCCTTAATATATATAAAAAGACGAGATGTTTATTAAACTCAGACCCTGCTTTTTCTTCCACAATTTATGTCTCCAGAGGGCTGGTGATAAACAGTTTATTAAAAAGAAATCCTGATTTATTTCTGCAAATGGTTAAATTTCAAGCTGGTACCAAACGGTTTTGTAGGAGACCACCTTTTATGCTTCCCGTGGCAGTTTAAAGGATTGCTAGAAAAATAATCCAGAATCTAAGTAGGTTTGGATAAAGGCAAGCCAGGACTGTGCGTCAGGGTATGTGGTGCTTTTATGCAGCGCCGTGGCGGATTTTACCACAGAACATCTGGGTACTGGCTTCAGTTACAGCACAGATTTCAGTGGGATAACAAGTCCTGTTTGGCTTCACATTCATTTTGAAGTCACTAAACTTTATATGAATAATAAAACTGTAAGCCCATTACTTCACTGTTTTCAAGGGGCTATTTCAGCCCTCCTTTGGGGTCTCGCATCTTTCTAGAGCTGGTTTTATTTTGTTTTACTAAGTGGGTATTTATCTTTTCAGCCCCTGGCTTGCTCTCACAGGAGGCAGATTTACTAATTTGTACCAATGGACACACGAGGGATGACGGGTTTCCATTGGACCCTGCGGAACGTGCACGTTTTCCGCATTAAGGGCAGCCTAATGAAAACTGCACGTTTCTCGTGCAAAGCATTTGAAGGGGCTGATGTTGTTAACGTGGAGGGCGATAGAGCTGCTCTGGGCTACCAGTTCAACCCCTCATGAGAGTTAAAAGAACAGAGGGAGGTTTTGCTTTGTTTTTCTGTTTGATTATAACATGCAGAGGAGAAGGGTAGACCTGGCTGAAGGAGGGAAGGGCCTCCTCCTTCAGGTAAGAAAACAAGTTTGCAAGCACTTCAAAAGGGTGCACATACTGGTGGGAATGCCCAGCTCCAGGAGTGATAACCTTGACTATATATACATCAAGAAATGTGTGTTTGGAGTGTTAAGTTTTGAGTGAGAGAGTGTGGACAGGCCATGAGTCTGATGTTTACCTTGATTACGGAGCACCTGGTGTGGTACCAAATGCTGTTGCGTTCAATATTTTGATGTCATTGACTGTATGGGCAGGAATAAACTAGAAGGAATCAGAATTATGTCAAATATCCTAGGTAAGACCAGTGAGGAGGATAAACTTAAGTACTGCTTGAGCTCTGCAAAATCACGAGCAGAGCAGTAAGTGAGCAACGCCTTGGAGAAAAGGCAGAGTGCAGAAGCTGCGTTCCCCACTTGGTTTTATCGTGACTGAAATGTGATTCTCTGACAAAAATCCTCATTAGATCAAACAGGGATAGTTTCTGCCTGAGAAAATGACTCAAGTAAGCTAATGCTCATGGATGGATGGAAGAAGCTTTGAGGGCTGAGGAGATGTTACGTTTCAAACTTCAACAAGATGTCCTTAGGAGAGGAAGTATTTGTCCTTAGATTGGGAAACTGCTCAGGATAGTAAATCGTAACTCCAGGAGAATGTGCTTAAAGCTGGAAATACATTAAGAGAAGGAGAGAGAGAGTAAATATTAAAAAGAAATTTGTTCTTTTGGAATTTATTTTCTCATTTGCTGTATGCAAGGACACCCACTGAACAGGAGAAAGATAATGTTAACACAGAGCTGTAGCAGGAGCCATCCAAAAATCACATCACTGCATACATGGCTTTGATTGCACCCCAGGGAGCATGTTGGTCATGCGCGACACGTCAGAAACAGGCAAAGTGTCATCTCAATTCATGGGTGAGGTACCTGATACTCTTTAATTTCACAAAAAAACATGATGGGGGACATTTTACAGGTTGAGTTTTAAATGCCATTTGAGTAATCAGCGATGGCCCGTGTCTGCCTCAATGGACAAAAATATATGGGAGTTACTAGAGGGATGCAGGTGAATCCAGTGGGCTCTGTCCTTCCTCCCAGGCAGCAGCATTTTCAGCATTTCTTACAGATTCTCCAGAGCACATGGGTTTGGTCACGTTTGGCCTGAATTGGGGCTGCTCTGGCTTCAGGGTAATTAACTTCAATAGTTGGAGAGATGTTTGTTGCTTGTGTGACAGCTGAGATAAGAAGCAGTGGGTACTTACTGCGAGCACCTGGAAAACTGAAAAACAAAAGGCAATAATTTATCTTTCCTACTTCATTCCCACCTCCCCAGCTCCGGATATGAGAGCCCCTCCAGCGTGACCCTTGCATGCTCACCACTGACACACCTCCAAGGCCAACACCTCCCCTGTGATTTACCGGGGAAAAGCATTGTTCCTCTAATTGAGCATATTTCTTTATTATTATTATTATTATTTTATTTGACTTCGTTGAAACTTTATTTTAGGGAGTGAAAGAAAATGACGCTTTTTATCTTTCTCATTTCTAACTTGCTCGTTACCAGAACAGAGCAGTGCTAGACCTGGTGCAAAGGCAGGCGGGCGGTGCGACGGGATCGCAGGTTCTTTACACACATTTGCAGGGGTGATTAAACAGGGTGGGTGGTTCTTACAAAGCAGCCAGAATATCATGAAGAAAGGAGCCCTCTCTCTCTGTCTCTGTCTCTGTCTCTGTCTCTGTCTCTGTCTCTCTCTCTCTCTCTCTCTCTCTCTCTCTCTCTCTCTCTCGATGCTTTGTTTAGGTGCAGCAGATTTGCTGCTAATTTGTTTATAGTCAAACATTCTGAATGTGTCTCAGCATTCTGAAATCCAGAAACCTGATGCAAATTAAGCCGTTTACAGATGGGGATGATGATGGTGCGGGAAAGCCAAGTGTCTCGGAGCTGCCAGCTGGTCCCTGGTTGTGAAGGAAAACATCAGTGAGCAACGTTAATGGCTTTGAGTCCTTATTCCTTCCCCTCCTTTGGCTGCTAAGTCTGTACTTAATTCCCTGTGGGCTTTTTCTCCTGGGTAAGAATTACTTACATATGATTTGTAGGACTAATAGGATCTTATCCTTACTGGGGGAAAACCCAAGGGGCTCTCTCAAACTGATTTTTCAGTAATGAGAAATAATGAATAAAAATCTAATAGTCCTAGGGGGTATTAAAGTTACAGTTTTAAAGGGAAGATTTAATGTCAGTCAATTAAAACTTCTATAATGCTGTTACAGTATGATAGTTGGGAAAGAAATAATACAAGGAAAAATAAGTAGTTTTAAGACCCTCTCACATTATGTAAACAAATGCGACTTAACGTTTGAATTAAGCAGGTATTTTAAAGCAAGAGTGTAAGACATCTCTTGCAAGTGTGTGATAGGGTGGCAGGCTCAGGGAAAGAAATGTGCTTTGTTAATTTACAGGGTGCATTCTAATTCCCACTCATTTAAGAAAAAGCAGTTGCAAGGTGTTATCCAGGCAATTAGGACTTTAATTAGAAAATGCAAAATGCAGACACCTCAGCGAGATGTACTTCCAGTAGCCTAAAACATCCCTGTTGCTCACTGGGTTCCTGACCATCCCCACTCAGCACTTCAGGCTCATCATGGGTTTGTCCAGCCAGAGACCCCAACTCGTGGTTCCTTCCCCTTCTTCCCTTTCCCTTCTTTCCCCTTCTGTCAGCCGAGGATGTATGGTTGCCATAAGAAGGCCTCAAGGTTCTGGGGTTGTTTGGATGTTCACTCACCCATGACAGTGTGACCTCCCCACCTCTATGTGTTCCCTTCACTTTTCCTAGCAGTAACCAGATAAAGGACTAACCTTTCGCCTGCCAGCCTACACAAATAAACACTGGCCCAGCAGTGGACTGGAGCTGAAAGTGACCCTTTGGATCATCTGATGTTTCAGATCCCTCACCACAGCTCTGCAGTTGACCCTGGCAGGTTTGAAACTCTCAGAGCTCATCCCTTTGGAGCACCCATCTTTTTGTTCTTCAGCTCAATCACCAATTTATTGAGTTGCCCTCTGTAGGAATCTGTGTCTTTTTTTTTTAAACAGGGTGCTAAGGAAGTGAACACCTTGTTGGCAAAATTCAGCCAATGTGAGAATCCTTGCTACTTCTCCCGTCTACCTACATGGTGTATAGAAGTGAGCATGTGAAAGAGGGAATTCTGAGTGACCCACAGGAGCAGTGCTGAGGCTGATCGTCCTCCCTGGGATGCAGTTCATTGGTGATGGGCCCATCCTGTGCTCTCAGCACCACAGCCCCTGAAGAAGCTACCAGAGCTAATGGTGTGGCTAACAAATGGTGTGTGCTGTTTCCTAGGGGCTGTGGGGGTCAGCGGGAGAGGCAATATCCATGCTGGATCTCAGGGAGTCTTTGCTGCTGTAACTGTGGCTGAGATCTGCCAGCTCTGACACTGAGCGTGCTGGTAGAAATATGTAAATATCAATAACTGCAGCGCTACATTTGATACTTTCCATTTTCAAACACTTGGCAAATGTTTACATATTTTCAGCAGCCCTTTTCCAACTAGGGGAAGCGAGACACAGCATCTGTGAATTACTGATTCGTAAGAAATCATCATGAGACAGCACCTTAAGGCTTCATTAACGACTTGTAGGGCCCAAGATTTTCTTTGCATACCTGTAAAGCTGAAGGCAGATAATACTAAAACTGAATCCAATTTTGGATAGTTAGTTCCATCAGAAAAATCTGGATTCTGATGATAATTAAGGAATTGGCAATTTTGGGGCATCATCTATCAATATAACATGTATTACTGTGGTCATAAATAATATTATGTATTACTGGCCTTTTCTCCCAAGTAACAAGTGGAAATGGCCTCAAGTTGTGCCAGGGAAGGTTTAGATTAGGTATTAGGAAAAAATTCTTCATGGAAAGAGTTGTCAAGCATTGGAACAGACTGCTCAGGGCAATGTTGAAGTCACCATCCCTGGAGATATTTAAAAGATGTGTAGATGTGGTGCTTAGGGACATGGTTTAGTGGTGGACCTGGCAGTGCTGGGGTAATGGCTGGACTCAATGCTCTTAGAGGGCTTTTCCAACCTAAACGATTCTCATGGGTTAGACTCTCAGTTCAGTACAAAAAGTCACAATTTCTTTGAAGTCAGCTGAGGATCTGGGTTACAAGATTCGGGTGTAACTAAAATCGACACAGGGATAAGATTGAAAAAATACAGGTGAGAACAGAATAAAATAGAAAACACTTTGTTCCTCATGTTTAAGCAAGTTCTGTTTTCTCCTGTCCCATATCTAGTTAATGAGGATCGTTCTTGAATTGAAAAAAAACCTAGAATCCAACCTTACAGTTGCATTTGGTGCCAGATGCCTGCTACAGTTTCTGTGTGAGCTCTCATTGCTGTGTCTTTGCTGCAAGATCTCCACTGCCACTGTCTTGGTGGCTGTGCAGGGTTGCAGTTGCTTCCCCAGGGGTTGGGGAATCACCTCTTGGGCATGAGCGCCATGGGTTGTTACTGCTGCTGCCTTACTCTGCTCTTCCAGCTGCCGCAGGGCTTTCTAGGGAGCTGCTGCTGTTACACTGCATGTTATTGAAGTAATTACTGGTTGTTACTGGTTGAGCCTGGAAGCACTGGGAAACCCTGGGTGGTAATAAAGGGGGTATGGTAACACCAAATGAGAATTTCTGAAGTATGAGAATTTCTGAGTAGCCCTGCAGGAAAACTGTGCATGTAGAGGTGGGGAAGTGGGTGTGAATACTAATGCCCTTGGGCTGGCTGTGGCTTGTAATGCTGTGTACGTGTGTGGTGGTGCTCCTGGGGCTGAAGGAAGCTGTGTGTCTGGAAGCTCTGGGAATCGGCCTCTGTGCACTTAACAGGGTTTCAAAGTTGTCAACAATATTCCCTTTTTTAATCATCTACCAAAAAGTCGAAGGGAAAGAAGCTCACGAGAAATTCCAGGGTGCTCGTGGTGCAGCTTTCCAGAAAAACGTGAGTGCTCCGGTTGTTGCTGGAGCTGCCGGAGGCTCGGCTTCCCCCTGCTCCTGCTCTGCGGGTCCCTCTGGTGACCTGAAGCTTCCTGCCTTGTCACTGCCTCTCCCACACCTCCCTGCCCTGTGCCAGCACCTTGTTTTCCCCCCTTTATCAAACACCTTGTTGGCTGTGAGCAGCTTCCAGGCCATCGGTATTCCCCCAGGCAGTAGGAGTGGCTCAAACCACTTTAACTCCTTCAGTAGTTAATGCAATTAATGATTTGGGGTTTACGTTTTAGAGCTTTCCAAAAGTCTTTCTGGCCTTCAGCCATAAGCCCTGGCAGTTTGAGGATGCGACAGCAAGATGCATGGACCCTGGTTCTGTTCCTGTTCTTCATCAGGCCCTGACATTTCAGTCATCCCTCTCCCTCGTGGGTTTTGGCGAGGCCACTTGCTTATATTGTCAATCTGAAGTAGTCCAGAGAAACAGTGGGAAACTGTACCAAACACCAGCAGGCTGGTGTTGGTTGTAATTTGTAATTGTTCCTGTGTTCCTCCCCACTAATCCCCTTGCTGAAATTCATTACGGAAAAAGAGCAACATACACCCAGAGAGCTGCGCTGAAGGGGGAATGACTTGGCTGGGGAAAGTAGCTATTGTTTTATGATTAAAGGAAGGGATTATATTGGGATTTCCTTGAACAAGAAAAGTCTCTGCCCTACTTTTATTGCTTGTAACAGGGGGATAATAATTACTCTCCATTATAAAAACACCTCCAGCTCTTGCGATGAAAGATTTGTGGTAGAGCTGTGTGGCATTCAGGGTTGGTTATCTTAAATAGCCCAGAGTGGTGCAACCTAAGATTTCTCTGTCTTCTTTCTCCAACTGGGGCTCAACCCTTGATGAGACTATGGAAAAAATTCCTCTTCTGTAAGTTGGGTCAGACTCTCTGCGGCTGGCACAAGATTTACCTCTGGAATTGCTGGTACCAGTCACCTGTCCCATGTGATGCATGCCCTCTCCAGTAGCAACATCTAGCCACCTGGAGATTTTGTACAGGCTTGGGAGGATGGGTAGGTAGGACAGTAAGGACAAAGGCCAGCCAGTGCTGAAGAGGCCAAAGGAAGCAAAATTTGGCCTAGGAGGAGGGCCACCAGCTGGCTGCCTCCCAGTGCTCCAGCACATCCCTTCTTTCCGAGCCGCTGCCATCCCCTTGCAGGGACAGAACAACCGGGCATTGTAACAGAGGCCGCTGGGGACTCGCTGTTTGTTTGGTTTTGACACTCACATGGGTCGAGGTGGCTGTGAAGGAGAGAAGTGCTGGTATGTGGTCTCCTATTGAAAAGAGAAAAACTATGAGGCATTTCCTCAAGTGTCCCAAATGGCATCTCCTGCCTCAGCTGGTTTTTGAAGCCATACAGCTACCTACTACCAGCTCCAGGGTGACGATTTTGATTGTAATCAGAGTTGAATCTGTTTCCACTAAAATTCAAAAAATAAATAAGTCTCAGTTTAGAAACAAGATAGTCCATGTAAAATTTGATATTTTGATACCATATCTCCCTGAGTATGTTTGCTTTTCAACATGCCTAATTTGAGACAGCTCTGCATTTTACAATGATAGCCCTTTGGAGTTAACCTCTCCCCTAAAGTGTAGCTTGTTGTCACTGCTGTTCACTAAGATTTGGTGGAAATATACCCTTATTTCTTCATACCTTCTTATTTTCATATGCTTGGGTTTTTTTCCCTATGCTACTGAGATTTGCTTTTCTAAGACAATACTCCCAGCAAAGGAAAATTGCATGTTGAATTGGAATTGCAAGAGGCAGTCGGTTGTTTAATCCACAGATTATTGACACAGTGGACCCTAAATGCTTCAAAGGCACCATTATAGTCCGTTGTGTCTGTACGTACTTAGGGACCTTTAATCCACGGATTACAGGTCCATAAATGCTCCTGCCCTCCCAGATAGAGCTGGTCCTGCCAACAGGAGCTGCCATGCCAAGCTGGCTGTGGCACTTCCCAAAAATATTTGTCCTTTACATCCATGGAGTCAGTGATACACCCTTGCATCCCTGTCAGGGCTGTATTCCTTGTCCCGAGCTCCTGGCAAGGTCCCACAGCACTACATGCTTTTCCTCAGGCATGAGGCAGACCAGAAAACAAGTTTTCAAAAGCACTGCTTTAAAAAAAACCCAAATAGCTAAACCCACACCAAAACCAAAAAAAAGGCCAAATGAAAAGCATACCAAATGTTTTCCAGATCCTTTAATGAATAGTGAGCATTCAATGGCAGGACTTCACTTTTCCCCTCTGGTCTCGCCCCTAAACAAACAAACCAAGCAGCTCCCAGGAAATACTTAAATTGCAAAGGCATTATTTTCCCTTGTTTGCACATTAAAAATAACAAATTGCATTACAATGGCAATTGGTAGGCACTTTTAAACTCCTCTGTTGCTCAGGTGATAACTCTGTGTGCTGAGGTGCATGTATTCATGTTATATATCTCTGGAAATGAAGTGTATAATGGAAAAGCTCACAGCCTCTTTACTTGCAGCATTCCTCTAATAAGTCAAAGAAGTCACACAGTGCCCTTTTATTTCCAAAACTGGACTTAAATCGTGTCAATAAATCTACAGGCTTATTATGAGATGCAGCATGGGTAATGTAAACAGCAGAAAAAAAACCCAACACCCCAGCACACCAGGGTTTAAAACTAGCATGTAAGGAGGAAAAAAGTTAACCATCCGTACAACAAAAAGAGAAGAAATGCAACACAAAGGCACTTGTGTCAGGCAGTGCCTTGAAATTATCCTCCCTAAATTACAGCCATGCACTTTTCACTCTCTATAATTAAACACGAGGGTTTGGTTATTCCACTCCAGTTTGCTTCAGGTAGACTCAGATCTTCTTTTGTTTCGTTACTGTAAATACTTTACAGGTCTGTGTGACCTGTGGAAAGCTGAGGAATAAAGCAAATGATTTCCATAGCTCAAGATGACTATGAATAGTACTGGTGTTGCACATGGTGAATCCATACTCTTACTCCCTTTTTATGGAGTGTAGGTGTATTTGGGGACAGTCACATTCAGGGCAGGCAGAAAATACTTGATCTGCCGAATCAAAATGGGGTGGTTTTATTTGCCCCCAAGGCCTCCTCTTTCTGGCTTTGGTTGAGGATGTGCCCATCCCTCTGATCCCACAGCCTGTGGGAAAAACCAGTGAGGTGCTGCCACAGCTCAGGCCAATTTGTCCCTTGACTCAGAACCTGAGCCAGCTGCAAATCCCGTTATCCTCTCCATTTCTGCTCATAATTGCAGTTTACCCAGAGATTTGCAGGCCTTTTGTGCAGATGAAGTTTGTTCTGCAGAGGTATTAGAGGCAGGACAGAGGGCCCTGCAGGGCTTGTGTAGGTGGGATTTTGGAAAGGTCGGGTGAGGCTCACTACCTGAATGGAAGTCATTAAAAAGATGGGAATTAATTGTAATCATCATAAAAACTGTGATCTGATTTAACAATGATTTTTGTGCATGTGCTTAGAACTTAAATTTATAAGATGGCCAGGCTGCTGCTTTGTGAAGGAAGGAAAAAGCCCCAAGCCTCTGGCAAGGTGGTAAATTCTGAAGTGTTTAAAATAATTCCTATCTCGCTCCATTGTATGGAACGTATTTTTCATCTGTTGATCTACTTAGGTAAATACATGCAGGTTTATTAAGCAAACCTCTCCCGAGGTGTGGCTGTTGCTACCAGAGTATTTGTGTAACCCAGGAACTGCTCACCTGGAGACAGAACTGCCACATTCCAGTTTAAAATCCAAGGAAATCCTGGACACCTGCCCCGGCATCCATGTCCCAGTGGGTGGCCTTGTCCACTGGGAGAGGAGATGGGGACCCCCAGGATGTTCCCTGCTCACAATCTGGCTCTCCAAAGTGTGTGAATCCACAGCATTTTCCCCTCTGGGTTTAAGGCTCAGTTTAGAGTTTGGGGGAAAAGCGAGAGGTAGAGATGGGCCATTAGAGGGCACTTTTGCAATCCTGGAGAAGGAAAACGGTGCTTATTATTTCACTTAGGACTGTTTATTTTGGCACTCTCTTAAATTCAGTGATAAACAGCAGGCAAATCCCTCCAGTCAGCAGGAATATATCAATAAAATATTGACTCAGAGTTTAAAAGAAAAGAAAACAAGACGAACTTGTAGGAAAGGGAATAAAAGGCATTTTAAGGAGGTGGCACAGTCTAGAGAACAGAAAATCACACAACATATTTCACGTAATTTGTATGGTTTAACACTGCAGCGCTTGGGCCTCAGCTTGTACCTGGCTTCTAAAAACGAATCCAAGACAAGAAAATCGTTTGTTGGAAGTTTCCGAGGTCTGGGTGGGAGAGCACAAATTCCCAGGCTCACATGGAGCAAGTGCATTTTCTGGGGGACTCTGTCAAAGTCGTTGCCCAGTGGTGAACTCGCCCAGAAAGAGGCATGGGACGAATAAAGGGGTTTTTTGCTTTGCTTTTAATGTTTTGCATGGGTAAACTATAGAGGGTTTAGCTTGACACGCTGCCAAATTTTAATAAGTGCGCTGCAGAAAGTAGAATCTGTTTATTAACTGGTGTGAAAGGGTGGTGTAACACTGACAAAAAGCTGTGAGTGGGGTTTGGATGCCTCTTTGCTGTTGAGGTGTCTTGCCTTCGGAAGTGCCATGCATGAAAATTTGGCACATTTTAAGCCTCTGATGTTAATTAGATATGGGAATATGAAAGCACTCAGAATTCTATTTCCTTCTAAGAGAACAGGGATCTTCTTTTTCAGTAACAGCTGATATGATGGGTGGGATGGGCAGGGAACTATCCTTAGTAACTTTTAAGCCAAAATGATGTTACAATTAGATAAATCAGAGACAAATCTGTACTTTGTAGCTGCTCCATAGTTTTAAACCGGGACAGACAGTGTTTATGGGAGTTTTTTAAGCACATTAACTGGTGAAAACTATTTAAGAAGTGAAGCTTAGCCTGTAATCAAAATGGTTTATTTTAGTAGAGGTTACATTGCACTGGACCTGACTATGGGAATACACGAGATTGCAATTTCAGGGGGTTCACGTGGAGGACGCTGTCTGCAGAAAGCGTCAGTTTCTTACCTAACCAAATAATCTGCTGTAAGTGTTGTGATTAAGTTGGAAAGAATTTCTTGCCTGTTGGCCAACAATAACACTCGAAAAATCAATATACAGCATGTTAAAGCACACGAAACTCATCCTGCTTTGTGCGACAGGAGGTTTCTGCTGACTTCAGTGACTCGAGTCAGCAAAGTATTTTGACTTATGATCTTTGCTCCAAAAGGTCAAATGTCATTAAGTTTGCTGATAAGTATCAACATTTCAGTCTGAATTTGAGGTAAAATATGTCTGTTGTCATCAAAAGCTAAGTCAGGACCTGGTTGGGATAAATTGTGACAAATGCCAGGAAGGCTAAATCGGGATTTAACTGTGTAAGTAGCTTATCATGGGGCTCACAGGGGGCTCTCCTTGCCCACCTGGGACATGATGGTGGGAGAAGCATTTGCTTTCATTTTTCCATGGTTTTCCACTCAGGGAGGGGATGATCAGGCCACAAATATGGGAAGACATTGGGCCAAGGAGGGAGAAGGCTGAGGAGGGCATGAGTGAGAGGAGGCCGAGATAAAATTGTAAGGGAATGTTTAGTATGTGTGACTTGTGGTTCACAACTACGTTGAAGTTTGCTACATATTTTCTCTATCGTCTTCCATCGTTGGTTTCAGGGGGAAAATAGATGAAGGGCAGGGACCAAGCTGGACAGCAGGAGTTGGAAAAAACAGTAGAAAGCAGGGCAGGAATCATGTGAGATAATGAGGCCAGAGACAGTGGAGTGCAGGGGAGGGGAGTGTATAAGAGGGATGAGCTGGGCTGACCTGTGCATTGGTGGAAGGAACAAGGGGCTTTATCACTGCTATTTTTACATAAAATATTAGAGACAAGTCAAGTGAGGAAGGAAACTCCTCCTCCAATCTCAACAACAGATTTGATCTTAAAGGTAAAAAAGAAAGTATTTGTTATAAAGCCATAGTTAGCTTACACTGCAGTATAAGGAGCAGTGTATGACCACACATTCAGCCAAGGGACAAGATAGAACTGTTCGTGCCAGCTCAGCCTTTTATCATGTTTCTCCCCAAAACCAGTGCTAGCACTGTCTAGGTAATATCCTAAATTTTTTAATTTTTTTTTTTCTTTCTTTCTAATTTAAAGGAAATGTTATAATTTAGCAATTTAAACTTGATGTCCTTGTATTGGAAATGGGCTGTTTTCCCCTTAACCCCCACTACCAGAGGCATTATATCTGAGATCATCTACTGTAGTGGAAGGAGATTTCCAGCCTGTCCCACTGTATAAGTTCGGGTAGTCATTACTGACCTACTTGTAGACATAAGAATAAAAGGCTGAGATTATGAATTATTATGCCTAATTTGTAAAGGATTCTCTGCTTTTGTGTTTTGCAATTCCCATCAGGCTTGAGGATTAAGCCCTGCTGAATTGCATGCTAATACCAATGTGCTTTGAATATGTGTGCGTTTACAGCACATGTTTTCCTAATTCACTATTTTTCTAAAGAACGAGTTCCCTGGAAATATTTACTGTCCAAAGGACTGTTGGAAGCCTAAATCTCCTAAGGAGAGTGAGGCCATTGTACCCTCCATCTGCTCTGTCTTTCCTTTAGTTCCCAAGTCCAGCAAGCTTTGTTTCTGCAGTGGCACAAATTCAAACTGTAGTTCTACCAAAGTACATGGAAGGCTTTTAGTAGGACAGGGAGAGACAACAGTTTGAAACCAGGCTTGCTTTCAGTTACGGTTCAAGATGGAAAAATCTTAGTTACATACTTTACCCAAGCATTGTGACAATGCGAGCTTAGTCCTTACAGTGAGTTTTCCTGGTGATTGTATGGCAGTGCAAGAAATGAGCCTGCAAACGTTCCTGTGACATTGTTCCAGGCACGCACACGTTTCAGCACTGAATCAGCTGCATGTGGTGCCCCCTCCTCAGGTGGGAATCCCTGTTGTTGCTGTAGGATGCTCCTGCTGCACTGCCCACTGCTGCTCCTGCTGCTGCCGCTGGGCTCCAGGCCCCAGAAGTTACCAACCAGGGATGAGGAGCTCTTCCAAATGCAGATCCGGGACAAGGCGTTTTTTCACGACTCGTCCGTCATCCCAGATGGAGCTGAAATTAGCAGCTACCTCTTCCGAGACACCCCTAAAAGGTATGTCTGTCTGGCTCAAATGAGGAGGTCATACTTTGGAGATAGTAGCTTATTTACTGAAGTAAAAAAAAAAGGGATCCAAAGTAGAAAAAATACAAATGACAGTGTTTTGTTTGGTGCAGTAAGTAACTATGCAAGTTTCCATCCCAATCTGGCCTCCCCAGCTGAGGGTCTGTTCAATTTATTTGATTTCTGGGAAAAGCCCAGAGCTCCCACAGACCGCAGAATTCCCCCGAAGTGGAGCCACTAACCATGCCTGGAGGCGAAGGGAGCGGGAAGAAAATTAGAAACTACAGGCTTAGCCCACCACACTTGTCTCTCTTCATTATTTCATACTGTGCTTTAAAGTAGCAGTGTGAGCCAGTTTGGTCTGAACTCCCCACTTTCAGAAAAAACAGAAGTTAGACTGGGGAAGAACCTGAGACTCCAAAGAGTTCAAGCAAGAGCAGCGTTGCCGTCATATTACATTCCTCCTCCAGCCTTCTTCAGTGAGAAACATTTTGCAATAGGTGATGTTTAGTGGTTGGAGGGATGTGGGAGGGCAGCTGGATGTGTCTGTAGCTCTTTGTGCTTCTAGGGCCCTTACTTGGAAATATGTGTGTGTCCTGCTTTGAAGAGCATATCCCTAAATTCTGGGAGAGATCCCATTTGCCTCATTTACACCTTTGTGACTATTTACACTGTACATAGTTAGTGCAGGAGTAAAAAGTGCAGGTGGTGGAGGGGAGAGCAGGAGGCCAGAAATCCCTCTGCTGTGCCTTGACAAGGAAATATGAACTCTGCAGCAGTGTGTTAGCTCTCACCTACCAGCCTTTCCATATTTCCTCTGCGCATGCTTGCCTGTTAGTAAGACTTGTAACTCTGTTGCCCCACCAGGACCATCCTTGATCATGTCAAGTCAATCCCTGCTAGTTGGCTGCCATCAAGAGCTACTGACATGTGGTCTGTTAACCTTCCCCATAGGTATTTCTTTGTGGTTGAAGAGGACAACACTCCCTTAGCAGTGACAGTGACACCCTGCGATGCCCCTCTGGAGTGGAAACTGAGTGTGCAAGAGCTCCCAGAGCAAGCCAGTGGAGAAGGTTCAGGTAACAAACCATCAGTGACTTCCTCTGTGCCTCAGAGACCTGCTTTTCTCCTGAGATTGGAGGCTTCTCAAACACCGAGTCTCACAGCAGCCACATCTTTATGATCTCCTGCTGTGTGGGTCTTCAGCCCCAGTCCTGCCCTTGTGCCAGAAACTGGCAGCAGGTAGCAACATGAAAAGGAAAAGGGCTATAAAAAAGTCAAAGGAAAAGCTGAGGTTGTAGTCACAGAGGGCACTGGAAGCTGCCACAGCAAAATGTTTGCCCACAGTAGTATTGATTACATCTTCCTCAGAAGACAAAACCTTCCTTTTCCACCTCACATTTGTACTTTATGTAGTAAAATGAGTCTGTCAGAGTTCTGTTTTCTCATATTTGCAGAGGGTGTCTGTACAAATGTTTTCCTTTGCTTGTAATCCAGGTGACCCAGAACCTCTCGAGCAACAGAAACAACAGATTACCAGTGAGGAAGGCACAGAGCTGTTTTCTTACAAGGGCAATGACGTGGAGTACTTTGTGTCCTCCAGTTCCCCATCTGGTCTGTACCAACTAGATCTGCTGTCGACAGAGAAAGACACCCATTTTAAAGTGTATGCAACCACCACTCCGGAGTCGGACCAGCCTTACCCTGAACTGCCTTACGACCCCAGAATCGATGTCACCTCTCTGGGGCGTACAACAGTGACACTGGCGTGGAAGCCAAGCCCCACGGCCTCCTTACTGAAACAGCCAATTCAGTACTGCATAGTCATCAATAAAGAGCACAACTTCAAAAGCCTCTGCGCTGTCGAAGCCAAGCTCAGTTCCGACGATGCCTTCATGATGGCTCCAAAACCCGGGCTGGATTTCAGTCCCTTTGACTTTGCCCATTTTGGCTTCCCTGTGGACAACAACTCTGGCAAAGAACGGGGTTTCCTAAAATCGTCCAAGTTTGGGCGGCAAACACCCTCAAAGCCAAGAGTTGACCTGCACAAAGTCTGTATTGGGAACAAGAACATCTTCACGGTGTCTGACCTGAAGCCTGACACTCAGTACTACTTTGACATGTTTGCAGTGAACACCAACACCAACATGAGCACCGCGTACGTTGGCACCTTTGCCAGGACCAAGGAGGAGGCAAAACAGAAAACAGTCGAACTGAAGGATGGCAAAGTTACGGATGTGTTCATCAAAAGAAAGGGAACCAAATTCCTACGGTTTGCCCCTGTTTCATCTCACCAAAAAGTCACCTTTTCCATTCATTCATGCCTGGATGCTGTTCAGATCCAAGTGAGGAGGGATGGAAAACTTCTCTTGTCTCAAAGCGTGGAGGGTGTGCGGCAGTTCCAGCTTCGGGGGAAGGCAAAAGCTAAATATCTCATCAGGCTGAAAGGAAGCAAGAAAGGCGCTTCCATGCTGAAGGTCCTGGCTACAACGAGGCCCAACAAGCAGTCCTTTCCTTCTCTCCCTGAAGACACGCGAATCAAAGCCTTCGACAAACTCCGCACGTGCTCGTCCGTCACGGTGGCATGGCTGGGCACGCAGGAGAGGAACAAGTTCTGCATCTACAGAAGGGAAGTGGATGACAACTACAGCGAAGAGCAGAAGAAAAGGGAGCAGAACCAGTGCTTGGGACCGGATACGAGGAAGAAATCGGAAAAGGTCCTCTGTAAATACTTCCACAGCCAGAACATCCAGAAAGCAGTGACCACAGAGACAATCAGAGGCCTGCAGCCTGGCAAGTCCTACCTACTGGATGTCTATGTGATAGGGCATGGTGGGCACTCAGTGAAATATCAGAGTAAATTGGTGAAAACAAGGAAGTTCTGTTAGTGCCCCTGTACGTAGAAATACATGGAACTCTAGATTGAACATTATCCTGCTCTCAAGTATACAGATTGACTACTTGCACAGCTGAGAAGTTGTGGCCTGTATTTGTACTGTGTAGAAAAGATATCAACTTGTATATTTATGTTTACATAAGTAATTGTTTGGAGGAACTGGGGCTGGTGCTCTTCAGCAGCACCTGGCAATGGTATTATCATGTGTCCAGTGACCCACGTGTGATGCTCAGTAGATGTCCAAGGTAGCAGGCAATCTCGGAGGAACTGGCACACCTTTGCTTCCATATTGCATGAACTGCTTCTAAATTATTTTATACTTAAAAAGGCTGAGATGCATCATTTGTCCACCTTGTTACTCACACACGGAACTCACAGACATACACCCTTTCTCTCAGTGTAGACGGTAGGGTTTCTGTAAATTATTTTATAGAGTCTTGTTTTAAATGTTTATGTTTCTATGACTGTAAACTATTAAAATCTCCCCCCCCAGTGAAATACAGATCTAAACTAAATATTAACAGGGCTGCACATGAAGCAGTTTCATTGCTAATGTAAATTCTTACCTAGCTGATTTTCATGTTTAAATAATGTATGTATTTCATGTACAAAGTTGCCATAACATTATATTCCTGTACATAAAATTAAAAATATTAGATTATTTATTGTTTCTCTCTTTTCTTTTTCTATTGTTATTTCCATTGTGTAGATTTCTTTAAGATACTGTATTTCTGGATCTCATATTTTGCGAATTTTCTTATTTGTTTTTCCATGTCACCTTCATTGACTCAAAAGCTTGTAGGGAGCTGTTTGATGGAAAACACTTTTCAGAGAAGGAACTAGCCCAGGCCCCCCAGTATTTACAGAGGACCTTTTCCGATTTCTTCCTCGTATCCAGTCCCAGCAGCTCAAAGCAGGATATACAGTGCCTCAGTCCCAATGTCCAGGTGCAGGTCAGGGCCCCAGGACAGGTAACTCATACCTTTTTCCCTTGACCCCATCATGTGTTTCAGTCTGCAGCACTCTGGGCAGTGCATGTTAGGGCTTATTCAAAGGTGCTCTCTGTGTTTCCTCCATAGGTGTCTGTCCACAAAACCTCTCACTGCTGTGTCTTTAGCACTTACACCCCCATCAGGGCTCTGAAGATACATGTGGAGAAACTGAGGTATGAGGGAAAGGGACCAAACTCCACATAAAGGCTGAAAGCAGATTCCTGTTAGACTGCTGACAGGGCAAACGAGACCTCCCCATGCCTGCAGAGGTGATCTCCAGTGTTCCTTGAGCTCTTGAGGTTTCCCTTTCTGCTGTCCCCAGGACATGGTGGGTGGCAGCAGGGTTTCATGGCTGCACAATGTCCCATCCCGTTTGTTGTTATTCTCCCTAGAAACAGACAGATAACATAGGAAGGCTGATCAGAAGACCCCTGCTGTGTTTAATGTGATTATATGATAAACCTATTAACTGAAGTTTAGATTTCTCTGGGGATGATCTCCTCTCCTCACTTGAAAACATCTCTCTGTTTTCTTAAAGGAACTGGCTTCAGTAGCACACCCTTGCTAGATTCCTGTGCCAAGGCATGTGTGAGCAGTAGGTGAATGCAGCTGGGAATCCTCAAGAACAGGACTGTGGTACCAAGGTTAGATTAACAGTTACCAGGGAGATACTTTCCCTACATTTCAGTGTCCAAAAACCTTTAAGCTAAAGGCAAGACTTTCATTTTTTAAAGCATTTCTCTGTTTACTGCTGCCAGTTGTGTGGGGAACTGCACCCTTTCCGTTGGCCTATTATCATGTTTACTTGAAAACATATGTTTCACCGCAATTCCAGCTCTATTTTTTGCCTTTAGCCAGATTTCTCTCCTTGGATATTCATCCAGCTCACTTGGCATTTCTGCCTGCTAGCCCCTTATGTTTGCAGTATGTCACATAATTACGAAACTCCCCAAAATCGCGCATCTTCTATTTCTGAACACCATTTTCAAGGAAAAATGTCACAATAGTTGTCTTTATTCCCTCTGGATTTTTCTTTTCCTGAACAACTAGCTCCATTTATTGTTCTGGATGAAATTGGGACCACAGTGGTATCATATCTGCTAATCATTCAGGTCTAAGACAGGCAGTTCCTTGAAGGATGGAGTTAAATTAAGGACACTAGTTTATACAGTGCAAACATAAGTCTGCCTTAACTTAGAGGTGACTGAGGCAGGTACTCAAGTAAAATAGGTCTCATCTGCTGAGAAAGCTCCAGACTGAGTGTTTGTGAAAGCACAGAGCCCATGTAAGGAATCACAGCATGGGAAACATCTAAACATATATGGAAAATTTCCTAAAGAGTAGAATAGATGGATACCTGGCGTAACAAATCTAAAAAGAGATGGTATATCAAGTACACACGAAAAATTGTATAACAGGGCTTTAAGCACAAGCTTGGAGAGGTAATTAAAACAGAAACTTATTCATAAACCTTTGTGATAGAAGAGATCAGCCCTCAAGTTTTGTAGCATATCTTGTACACATATCTTTCGTCTGACTGAGCCCCCAGAAATCACAGCTCAGCCAGTACATGAGGTCTCAGTTATGTCTTTTCAGTCAAATGACCATTTTTCTTTATGTCTTGTTCTGTTTGATAATGTTTGCTATCACTTGAAAGATCTCTTGGCATTCCAGTGATGTTAGAAGGAGGAATATGAATTTTTTTTTTATTGACTCTTAGATACTTTGTCTGTTACTTCTTGCTGCTGGTTTTCTGCCTCAAAGGAGCAGCAGAATAAGATGCAGTTTTGCCCAATTACATTTTCCCTCTGGCACTGAGTTTTTGAGGTGATACGGGTGCAAAGTAAAATCACACCCAAGAAAGAAGATGGATTTTTCCATCTGCTTTTACCCTGCTTTTACTGATTTGAGTGGCTACACAGAAAACAAACCAGTTCCACAGGGAATTGTCAGCCCTGTTCTCCAGAACTGTGACTCCAGAGCCCGAGAGGATGCAGCTGGGCTTCATTACCAGCTCCACCACTGGGGCCAGGTGACCCTGCTTCCTTTAACAAGCCTTTTCACAGGAATTGTAAAAGATGCCTGTCCTGCCTGGTTTTGCCCTGTCCTAGTATGAGGGAAGACAGTAGTGAGCTGTTAGAGGTAGGTAAGGCAGTTTGTCTGTCTGCTTTTTTTAAGTTTGCTTTTAAGTGAAGGGAGAATAATCAGGCCTACAGAGGATTTGGTTTTATGTTTCAGCTCTGCCGGGAAGAACCATTTCATTTAGTATTGTGATACTGGTGTTTCAGATAGTTGTTTGTGAGAGGTTAGTAAATATGTCCCAATTAAAATATATTCCTCTCATCTTGTCTCCTTTTGCCTGTGTTAGGTCTCCTGAACCTGCTTACCTAGTGCATAAAAAGTTTACTTGAAGCTGTGAAGTTGTGCTTCAGAGAGAAAACAAAAGAATTATCCAAGTCTTTTTGTGTTCTCTGAGCAAACAAGGAATAAGTGCTTCATATCACAAATGTGCATTGATAATATAATGGTAAAGCTGTTGAAAGGCTGATACAGAGGAAATAATTAATTGCTGGGTTTTGAGGGTATTAACAGTGATACTGATTCTCATCCACCCCTGTGTCCTTTGATGATAGTTCATGTCCTGTAACACTTGCTAGAGGTAAGCGGTGCTTAGCTGATCTAGAGAAATGTGTTTGTAGCAACAGGCAGCAAAAAGGACTGTGTATTTCTGCTCCAATAGCTCGGTTTAAATAACTGTTGACAGGATTATTAAGTATTAATCTTATAATGCATACCTTGCAAAGAGACCTGAATTCTCACTTTAGTTGTGTTAAAATACTTTTTCTAAGTCTAGCAAGTCTGGTAGTGAAGTGCCTGTTTGACTGTGTGAAACTTGGTTGTAAGTTGAAAGTAACACCACAAATGGGATACACAGCTTTAGCTTGCTTTGCTTTTAGGATGAGATTTAGGAAATTATCCTGCTAATTCTTAAAATATGGATTTTTTGGATGAAAGGAAAGATCAGAGAATCTGGATTAAAAAATTATACAATTCTGGTGCTCAGTGGTTTAATATAATTCCTAATTCATACTGATTCTACCTGTGCTATTCCACACTTTGAATTGTACATTATTTCAGGTGAAACAGAGGGATAGAGAACAAAAACTGAGACTTAGATACTCTGTAAAGTAAAAGATTTTTAGTTCTCTCCACTCTGCCTCCTGATTAATTGTTAAGTAGAAATGGGTGTGCTGTAAATATTGACATCCTCACTCCCTGCCTTTTCAAGCCACTGTTTTTCAAACACTGCATTTTCCTGTTGAGCTGAAGCAGCTGTTTCTGGCTGTGTAATTTAATCCTATATGTAGAGAAGCTGAGCTTTTCACATCATTTCCATATTAAATCTTTTCCCCAGTAGCTCTGTGTTAGTGAGAAGAGCATTTTCTTTGTTGTCTTTAGGTATTCCATGAATTTCAGACTCACATCAGAGTTTCAGTGAATCCATGAAAGGCTATGACAACAACAATTCAGAGATGGTTTAGTCTTCTAAACAAGCGTTTAGACAGGTTTATAAACTTGTGGCATTAATCCTGTCAGGGATGCAAGTTCTTACTTCATTTCATCTGTTCGACGGCTCCAAGGGCTATTTTTGGAAGAATGCTTTTATCACTTCTCTAAAATCCACATCACTGGTTAGAATAATCATAATCCTCAGCTTGCCTAGACATCCACTGGTGATACCAGGGTGCAGGAGACATCCTTCCCCTCTCTTTTTTAAGCCATTTCTTTTAAAGAGAACTGTTTATAAATGCAAGTTCAAGTGACCTGATAACACTGGTGGGTTTTGTGAATGTAGATAGTTGCTACTTCCCAGCACAACTTGTCTGTTGAACAAAAAAGGGACTTATCTATCTCCAAATAGGCATGAGTGAATAATGAATGTAGAGCTGGCATCTGATCTTGCAGCCATTGTGTATTTTGGAAAGTCGACTGATTTACAAATTGATTTCTACCCACTGAAAAGCATGTGGAATTGAGGTACCCTTTGATGAACTGTTGGATAAATGTTTATAATTCACTTCAAAAAGAGATCCTCTCGTCCTCTGAAGATTTTTCCTTACTGATCCTATCTACAGCGAGGAAAACTGGAAAAGAGCAGGTGGAAATGTTGTTACTTGAATACTTGCTATTTTTAGACGTTAAAAGGATGTGACATCTCAAAGGCAGATAACTTGTCAAGGTGAGATGGTAATGGTGTGGGGGGGTGTCTCCTTTCAGCATTATTCTTATTTTGCTCCTTGGTGGAATCAGGACTTACTCCTCTTCTGTGTCCCAGGGAGGGAATTAATTCTTTGAGGACACAAGGATGAGGAATGCTGCTGAAAACAGGCAGGACTTGCATGTAGGCTGTGGGCACTCCTGCTATTTTTCCTCCCCTACACACATGCGTATGCCAGCTGTAATTTGGCACCATCATGATTACTGTGTTTACTCTCCTCAATTCCCCATCACACAACTGGAAGTTGAACGTGAAATAAACACAAATGAATTGATTCCAAGTTGCTTGGCACAGCATTATTAAAAGCTGGAGCCAAGTCTCTCCATTCGTCCTACAGTGGGGAAGCATTGTTCCTCCCCTTGGTTTTTATTTTCTCAAGTACAGTCTCTTTGTGGCTGTTCTTTCACAGACCACAGATTTGTTTGGGATTATTCTTTTTTCCTGTTTGACACATGTAAAGCTATATGGGCAGGTACTCCAAGCCAGTGCAGAGAGCTGGCTTAGTCAGTGTGGAGAGCAGAGCAGCTCAGGCTGCCTGCAGATGTTGATGGGACGAACAGTTGCTCATGAGTGATTCCGTTATGTTTCTTCAGATCCCTTTCTGAGCCATGTTGGGCAACTGCCCCTAACCTCTAATGGCTTCCTTGTGTTCTTTCCCCCTCTCTGGTTCAAGCTGTGCAGCTGCTGGGCAGGACAGCACAGTGACAAAGGCCGGTGCAGCACGGTTTGCAGGCAGATGACGCCTGACAGGGTATGGACAAAGCAGTGGTTCTGCTTCCTCTGGAACTGCTGCCTGCCGAGTGCTGGGTAATTGGTCTCATGACCTTTCCAGAGTGGGTGGAGCAGACCTAAAGGACATGGAGAAAAGGCAATGGCTGCTGCTTTGGTGTGAGCAGCAGGTTAAAGCAAGTTACAACTGTTTCTGGATCCTGTTTAGTCACAGGTTCGCTGTTGGTATTGGCAAAGCCCCTTTTCTTCTTGTGTTTTGGACCTGTCTGATCGCTTTCCTTTGGCCTTCATCAAGTGGCTATAGCTGATTGTAAAATAACTCAATCTAAGGTTCATGATGTGCTTCGTAGGAGGCTCAGCCCAGAGACTTTGATCAGCAGCTCTGAGTTTGGTTGGAGTATAGAAGAAGTGGAGAAAGACTGGAAAATAATGAAATCCTTTTTACCAAAGCCTTGTGCTGTCTTCCTATCCAAATGTGCAGGAATTGCTTCTGAGGTCATAGCTGCTCCTGAGTTCAAATTGTGTGCACAGCTTGTGATGCTGTCACTCACTCACCCTTCTCTAAGAGGTGAAGCTTGACAAAGCCACTACTCCTGTGCTGCACATAGGAGCTGAGTCTTTGTCATCGTAATTAAATGAAACACCAAAGTACTTCTGTCATTAAAACCAATAAGTCTTTGACAAGAGCTTTGGGGTGGGTCTGTCCAGACCTCTTCCCTTAAAGAGCTTTTAAACTCAAACCTCAGGTTTTCTTTGAACAAAGTCTACACCAGACAAACCTCTTGCAACAGAGGCAAGAGAGAGGAAAGGCAGACTAGACATGGGGAAGGGCTTATAAACAAATCTCCTGCTGCTCACTTTGTCCTTGCTTCCAGTCTTGGTTTCAGTCAGCTCTGTGGCTTTTGGGGCTGAAGCAGCAGCAAGTTCATTCTGGTCCCTGGTGAACTTTTTCCATAGTTCCTGGCTTCTCCTGCTGCTCTGGGCTGCCTCCTGAGCCTGGACTGTGTGCTCCTGTCTCCTTGCTGTTTGCTTCTCCCTGCTTAAACACACCAATAGCTCACAAATAAAGATACTGCATCTTTTCCTCTGCAGAGGGGTCCACTTGACTCTGTTGCTCCCTTTAAAGGAAGCTAATGTACCAAGAGAAACAAATAAATTGGATACTGTCTGTCCTTGCCCCTACCAGAGATTTTTTTTCCAAAAGAAGGGTATGTTGTGATAAATGTGAAATGTGCAATGTAAATATTTAGCTACTGCTAACTCATCTGCTAATGTTTCCTGGCTGTCTTTTCAAAGTTGCTTCCATCTCAAAAAAACATTTTTCTGAGTTCTGATATCGTGAAGAAAATTCATAGTTTTCCACACTTCCAGTTTGTGCAAAGGTTAATATCTGGGCGATCTCTTTGCCTGCCTTGTGCCTCAGCTGGAATTTGTGCTTTATAGTTGCTTTTTTTGTGGCCTAGGCTGCTTATATCTGCTAGTTCAGGTGACCTGTTCATAGTGAAGAGTGAAGGTTTGGTATTCGATGTCTCTTCTGCATGGGATGTATAATTTTCCTTACATTGTCTACTTTTGTAGACCTTCTCTGTGAATACAAACGTAGGTGTCTGGATGTTTCCTCTTCACTGAAGCATCTACGATGAGCAATGGGGACTTCCTGAGAACTATAACAAGCCTTTATCTGCTCAAGTAATGCAGTTCCCGAGCCACTCTGCACAAGGAATATGGTTCTTTTTTTTCCTGCTCCAAACTAAAGCTTCCCAATAAGTTCAGAGATTAACCACTTGTATAATGAAATGTTATACAAATCTATAACATGACACCAGCACAGCAAGACACGCCACAATACAGTGAAAAACAATGAGGAAGGGGAAGGCACATGAAAGGAGCAAACAATAATAACAAGAATAGAGGCACATTGTCATTAAACAAAAACATCTTAAACAATGACCTTTCTAACAAACCACAGAAATAGCAAACATGCAGCATTTTTAATAACTGTTCCATACTGGAGTCTTGCACAAATACCCCCTGGAAGCTTAATCCATTCCAAATGTCTATCCCTTGGACGAGTCCTGTGGATATGTGCTCCTTGAGGGCTGAAGGAACAAGTGAAAACTTGCAGGTTACTCAGACCTGCAGGAAATCCATGTCCCTGACTAAACTTGGCTCCATTTCAGTATGAATTTTTATCATTTGTTGTTTCATTCATCTTTTCTGTTACTTTTATGGGAGGGGAAGTGGGGGGAGAGGGAGAATGATCTGTCATAAGAGGTTTACAAAGGCTACTAAAAATAACTTATCTTGAATTTAGCCCAAGCCAGCTCCAGTTCCTAGGGCTGTTAGGCTGCTGTAGCCCTCAGCAATGTCATACTGCATTTGAAAGGCATAAATGTCTTCATTTATGTGACGATGGGGGTTTTTGGTTGCTTTGTCCCATTAGGCAGATACTGTAAGCTGGACAGGGGGACAAAATATCCTGTGGGATAATGTCAAACCCCATATCTGTACTTTCCTAGACTTCTCCAAGCAGTTGATTGCTTACAAAGAAACTACTTAGGATTTATTTTTTAGTTTATTGAAACCTTTTAATTCTCAATTCTTTGAAACAGCTTTCATTGTTGAGACCTATCAGATGAAATAAACATCTGGCCCTAAAATCAGGGGTTATTATGTGACTTTATTCTGTCATAATAACAAAATTTCTAAAGCCAACTGAAGAGCATTAGAGATGAATGTGTTCAACTAAATGCAGACTTTTAAAATATCTGCAAGGGACAAGTTCTTCACCTATGGCTATTTAACATTTTACTCAAAGCCTTTTAGATTGGGTTTTTTTTCCTGTGATTTTTATCACAGTTCAATGTTAGTTACTATAAATATTCTCCAACCTTCACTAGAAGTAATGATTATGCCTACAGCCTCTAAGTCTGTAAAGAAGTGAAACAAAGGAAAATAAACTGCTATTCTTATTTGATGGTGCTTTATGAGAATTAAAATACATAGTATACAATACAGTAACTCTTACTGCAGTTTGTAAGCTATATGGAAGTAATACAGTGCCAAGAATTATCACACAAATTATAAAATTCAACAAATTCAAATAGCAAAAAGAGGAGTGAGAAGGGAAATGAAGACTCTGCTTCTGTTCTTTGCTGGGGGCTCAGTGTGCATAGACGAGCCTATGGGAGGAGCAGGTTGGTGCATTCAAAAGTCCTCTGGTTTAGACAGACAGGACAATAACTGCAGCTGTATATTGAGTGCCCTACATCCACTGTGCTTCCTTACTTCCCAGTTTTCTCTAGGGCTCCTTTCATGCTGTAAGAATACCCCCACTTAGGCATGGATCAGGCAAAACTCTGTTAGTTGTGCTGTGTCCTGTGGCTCTGAGCAGGTTAATGCTTTTCATCCATAACAAGAGTGAAGTGTGTTTGTTGCACAGATTATGTTGTACAAGGACTAATGTGGCTGCTCTTTGAGTGTAGACAGGACTTCTTTCAGAATCTCAGTGATGAGTTATAGTTTGGGCAGACCTTCATATAATTTCAAAATGGGCATGTTAATGTCTTGTACCTCTTGAAAGACACACTTTTAAATCAGATGCAGCTGTGCTGTATTTACAGTCTGTTCTCTTGGTGCTTTATGAGAAAAGATGACTAACTCAGCAGTAATAACTTCACATTTATGGGACACCCAGTGTCCAGATGCCTCAGGGCACCCAACAGACTATAACTTGAGACATAACTTCAGAACAAGCTGTGTGATTGCACACAATGGAGCCGAGGGACAAGCAAAAACCCTACCGTGTGATAAATAGAATGGGGTCCCACAAACAATCTCAAACCCAAACTCTCTGCAGCCTGACCCAGAGGGGTGTACTCTGAAATGTCAGGCAGCAGCACACACTTGAGCTCAGGGACAGCATTCCTAGAGGCAGAGTTTACATGTGATAAGATACAACCAGCTACAGATTTAGGCTGAGTGCAGGAGATGTTGGCCTTGTTGGCCAAGGACGAATCCTTCAGAAAGGAAGTGATGTAATGGCAGGCATCTTACAGGTGTCTTCCTATAGCTCTTGCTTTTCTTCGGAAAGTGTGCTTTTCACAGTGCTCTTAGCCTCTTGTTAATCTAATGAGCAATCTGTATGTACACACACATTGTTCCGTTGGTCCTGCTCTACTAATTTCAGAGAGGACTTCTTGCTGACCTCATTCTGCTCCTAAAATTAACTTCTGCCCCAAAGTGTAGGTTTAACAGACCTGTATCAAGGGTTTGTATCAGTTCGTGTTCTTAGTGAACAGTGACGGTAGTTCCTAAGAGAGGTCACATGTGAGATCCTCTCCCTCAATTTCTTCAGTTTCCAAATGAGGAGTAGACCTGTAAAGCTTAAATAGAAGGCTCTCTCTGAAAGAGTCAACTTGTTTGAATCATTCTTCTGTTGCTGTTAAGAGAGAACACGTTTCTTACTTTTGTCTTAATTTTGAAAACATATTAAAGGAATCAAGAAAAATTATATTCTTGTCTTGAATCCTTTTATTTCTTTCAAAACTGAGTAACTTCTCTATGAAGTATTTGTAAGAACACAATTTTTGTGATAGCTACTGGTTTTCTTTGATTTTCATCTATTGTTTGCTTGTTTTTCTGATGTACATATCTAATTTTACAGTCAATCCTTACAGACCTTGGCAACAATATCCAGACATCATTGAGCCAGAGTTATATACTTGGTGATTGCTGCTTCTTACATTTTTTGGGGCCTGTTCTGACATCTTGACATTTGGGACAGATTTGCCGAGTACCCATAATGTCAGATGGACTATAATGAGGATGAGTGTTTTTAAATGGAAACATCCAACAGAAAAGCCATTTTCAAATACTCATCCTGAGTAGTTTAATGAGACTTTTAATTCCTGACAAATATTAGTGGTTGGTTTTTGTTAGGCTCTGTTCATGCTAAACATGCATGTGGTACCCCTGATCTTAAATCTACTGTCTCCACTTGTGATGGTATGGCCACCTGAGTTTTCTGTGATTAATATCTCAGGTCAAATACCATTGATAGGTATGAATTCAACACTTCATAAAAGGGGGAAAGGTGAGAAATAAAAAATTGAGGACTGTCCCAGTTATTTGTAAGATAAATAATAAAGAATTATTATATATTTATAATATTATTAATCTAACAGTATAATTATATAATAATTACTATAATATAATTAATAAATATTATTTATAATAAGTAATACGTAACAAATAAATATTTGGTGCCTACTAGAGGCACGTGCCAGTCTCTTGGAATTTCAAGTCTACAAGATAATCAGAAGTGGTGCATTGAAGTGGATTCATAGAAAATGCTTTCCTTAATGGGGGTTTGAAAAGTATTTGGTTGCTAAAAGTTGAAGGCATTTTTCCACCAGAAAGAAATACTAGAAATGCTAAAATGAAGTAGGAATGAAGACAAGATGTGAGTAAAAAGATTGGGAAGGGGTGAGAAGGGAAAGCAGTAGCTATGCAGGCTACAGTGCAAGAAAGGCAATGCTTGAATATGAAATCTGGTCAAGGTGACAAGAACTGTTTAGACCCCCAAGCAGGTGATGCAGACCTGTTCTCATTTACTGCAGGCCTTAGAACAAACTACTCTCTTCTGGGACTGGGTTTCCTAATCAGGGGGTTAAAGTGCTCCAGCTCACAGTTCAGGAAAAAACTAACACATATAGTGTGGATAACTGGGGGTTTAAGCCTTCCACTTGTGGTTCAGACACAGGTGAAAGCTGAAGGGTAGAAAGTAGTGGACATTCATTCGGTTCAAAAGGAACTCAAATGCTGTTTTTCTGAGAAAGGGAGGAAAGAAGTGTGGCCAAAGAGCATTGTAATGATGTGAAAGATGACCTGAGACAAGAATCTGAGCAAAGAACAAGATAGATTGTGAAAATTTGCTCAGAATGCCAAAATGAATTTTCCATAGCTGGCAGTTCTGAAAAATACCTTCTGTATGTATGTGGCCATCCTTCAAAGATTCAAAAACATTCTGTGTAGCAGCTTAATGATATCCAATGTAGTGGAGATTCACGGAAAAATTAAAATATGAGTATCCAACACCACATGGCACACATGAAAGGCAGAGTCAGTCATGAGAGCTGTCATCCATCTGCAATAATAATAATATTAGCAAACCACCATGAGTTCATAGCAGTCAGCTGTCTTCCTGCTACAGGAAAACCCAACATGGTGTTCCAGCTTCATGTCCTGTTCAGGAATGGTGGAAAAATACTTTACAGCATTAAAGCTGTTTCAAGGTTTTAGAAGGAATTCACTGTGTAGTTGGATTGCCAAATACAATGAGTTCAATGATAGGCACTGAGAAGGAGCCTAATTTCCATGTTTTTTCAACAAATAAAAGTAGTTGCAGAGTAGGAATCGGCTTGGTGATTACATGAAGATCCCCCTCAAGATTAGGTAGGAAGTAGGTAAGTTTAAGGCTTATTGCCCCCAAAAGGAGGATATGATCAGCTGCAGTGCAGGGTGTAATAGGAAATAGGGCCTGAGAAGGTGTGACCTTTATCCAACAGGGCATGTGTGTGTATGGCGAGGATTGAAGGAACTAGCTTACCAAGGAGGAGCTGGGTCTGGAAAGTCACTTTCCATTAATGAGGGAAAGGGTGAGCAGGTCCTCAAGGAGCCGACAGGAAAAACAGGACGTGTGACACCAATTTAGGAAGCTGCTCTCAAGCTGAAATAGGATATTCCCAAGCTGATGAAGACACTTTTACAATGTGTTAGGATGTGGCCCAGTTCATCAGTGATTGCTGTCACTGAAGAAAATAATGGTTATGGCTTATACTACATGTTTTAAAATAAGTATTTAGATATTTGTGCTTTAATTTCTGTATTTCTAGGATTCTCTAAGCTGTATTTTCACACCAGCAAAATAATTTAGACTCGAGTTTGGCTTAAGACCCACTTTTGCTCTGAGTGTTTTTTCTAAAGAGTTGCTGCCTTTACAGTTGCATTCTCTGTACCTTTTGCTTAAGCTTTGCAGCTACAAGATCTTTTTGCTATTGAACTGCAACCTGTTTTATCAGATCATACCTTCAATTTTTTGAGATAAGAGTGTAAATACTACAGGCCTTGAGGGACAGTCTGCTATTCTAAAAGTGAGCTCTCAGTAATTTCAAGCATCTTCTACCTGCTTTTTAGACTTCTTTCCTATATTGCTTATGTGAAGTTGTTATGTGAGATAGCAGGAAAAATCTACTGCAGTCCAATTTTTGTGCTTCTTTTAGCTCCATCACTGTGAAACCTCAATTACTATTTTAATCTAGTACTTATTAACTTAAAACCCTTTGAAACAATAGGATTGAGCCTATTGTTGGCTTGGGAATATAAATACAAATGTATGGATGCATTTTTGAAAGGGGATGAGAAAAATTTTAATTCTGAAATCCTGGCACCAACTTCTTGGACATTAAATCTCTCAGAAAGAAACTTTGATAGCAACTACTGTGTACATGTAAGCAAAGATTTGACATAAGTTTAAAACTAACCTTAGAATTTACAGCTTTGCATGACCTTGAGTATCAAAACTCAAGAAGTCTATTAGTTTACAGAAGAAATGCAGGAAGCCAACTGTGCATTGATGAAAAAAGAGATTTGGTGGGGAAATAATTTTTAGTTGCAATGTTTACTGAATTAAAAAAGCTTCAAAAGAGTCTGTGCAGAAAAAAAACAACACAACAACAAAAAAAGCAAGATACAAAAAATGAAATCCTTAAAAACAGCCCTGAAAGGAATTTTGCTCAGTACATCAAAGTGCATTAGGGAAACAACAGCTTAAATTTTTCAGATCACCAGAAAATACAGACAACAAACACTGTTAAAACTGGAAAAAACCTCCCAAAACCCTGAGACACTGAGTGGATGGGACTATTTCTTATACTTGAAAAAGGCACATTTATTTATTTCAGACAGTAGATGGTTTTACATGAAGGAGATTGAGTTTTTAGTTGGCAGTATGACATATGGTTTAAGTTGACTCTGTGTCAACACAATTTGTTCCAGGTACTTAATCCCTGTGCCTGGTGATTACTAGTGGCAAGGGTGCCATTGTCCCCAAAGCAGGGCAGGCTTAAAGGTGTCCACAGCTCTTAGGAACCTCTGGTACTGCATTCGCCGCCTCTGCTTCCAAATCTTGCATTTGAGGGTGTTACACTTCCTGGATTTGTTTTCAAAAACAGCTGGCGTGTTGTGTGGACCAAAGTTCCATATCCAGCTTGTCAAGGCCAGGCTGGATGGGGCTCTGAGCCACCTGGTCTAGAGGAAGCCCATGATAGAGGAGTTTGGAACTGGATGAGCTTTAAGGTCCTTTCCAACCCAAAGCATCCTACAGTTGTCAGCAATTTTATACCATAGTTGTTGCTACTGGCTCTAAAGAAGGAGAGAATTTATACTTGTATGAGTTGGCCGATTTGGGGAATGGATTAATATTAAAAAAACCAAACCAACTGTTTTCTGAGGTGGAACTCTGAGAAAAGAACAAAAAAACCTAACAGTTCTGAAGGGTCTGTGTGCTATTCCTCTTCCCATCTTCTGCTCAAATTTTGCCGTTAGGTGAGCTGGAATCTTTGCTTCCTGAAAACCTCAGTGAGAAATGAAACAGTGCAAAGCCCTCTTTCCATCCTGGTCTAGGTACTGCAGTGTAGAAAGTATGGGAAGTCACTCACAGTGAAAAAAGAACAGTGATCCCAAATAAATTAAGGACTTTGTACCTAGTCAGAGAAATGGGCTTGGCAAATTCCAGGGAAATACCTGAGTGAAACGTTTGCAAAGCTGAACATTATTTGCACACTGGAAACGTGCAGGTACACATGAACTAAGAGGAAATAGTCTGGCGACATTGTACATGTCCTGCAAATGGGGTACCTCCAGATAAGACAAAGTTTAATTTTAAAGAGCTGCTCTTGATCTTACCAAGTTAAGAGCAAGTGTCTGGGATTTGAGAGGAGATTCATAGATTCAGGAAGGAAATTTTCAAAACATGCCTGCAAACCCTATTAAACTGCAGTGCAGAAATGTTTTGTGGACCAGTGAATGCTCCAACTGAGTCACAGGAGCCATTATCATGAACAACACCCTTTCTCAAATGTGTCAGCTGCCAGAATCATATTCTGGCATTGCTGTGGATGCTGCAAAAGCTAATGTTTTAATACTTCAGGATGCAAGGAACTCCTGACAGGATAAAAACCCGTTAGTCTCTGATTTCAGTCCAACTGCCTGCAGAGCAGGAGGAGGGAGGAAAGAAATGTCAAGTCTCTGGAAACTTTAAGAGATACTACACCATCTAAACAAGAGATTTGCTATGAAAAGCCTTTCTTTTGGAGAACACATTTTCCTTCTAAGCTGCTGGGTTCTTCAGTGGTTGGTATGTTCACTTCTGGAATCTTGAAGGCCATTCTGGTCTTTCATATTTTTGTTTCTTAGAATGTGACATATTAAGTATGACACTTCCTGGTATGATGTTGCAACAAATACTTGTAACTCAAGACAAAATCTCTTCTAATTATTTTGTTTGTCACCATATGTGGATTCCTGCCATGGAATTTCATATGGGGCACAGCAGCTTTCATGAAAATGTTAAGAGCTTCCTTCTGAAAATACCTCCTTCCTTTTCCAAGGAAGCTATGGAAATAATTCCTGGCAGCACTAGGCTTCAAGCCTGAAGGCTGCTGAGTGCCCCTGTGTTTCTCCTTAGTGTTTTGTACAGTTTTAAACACGCAACTACGGAGCAATATAGAAACACTCGGTCAACGTGTTCAGCTCTGTGCTGGACTGCAAATGAGTTACAGCTTCAAGGTCAATGGCTGATTAATTTAAATTACGGGAAAAAAAAGCTGCTACAGGTGGAGAGGCATTGTGAATATCTGAGCAATATCACAACACCCAGTGCACTACTCTTTTGTCCAGTGCTGTAGAATCTTTTCTAATTTGCTTAAGCTGAATAAAGCACAGGTAACTGCACTTCACATTGCAATGATAACAGATGAAGTCTACAAAATAGTCTTGTGTACTTAAAACCAAGATACACAAATGCATTGCAAATTGTGCTTTATTATTACATTTAACTTCACGTAAAAGAAATCTTTTAAGGTTCAAAATGAAGGACCCCCAAGCTATGTATTTTTTCATTTTGGAAGAGAAAAATACTAAGGCCTTTGTGAAGTATAAAGTTATTTTAGAATATTCATAGCCTTTGGAAAAGGTCAGAGACAGGGAAAATGCTGCGAACATTTTAATCTGATATGTATTAAGATGGACTGGCATCCATTCAAGAAGGTGTTCTGGTTTACAGAAATATTAAGTATGTTCAGTTATGCATATGGAAGCTTTGGAGCTGGATCTTAATTCAAAGAAGAGTTAAATTTTTCTCTTACTGTTAAAACTGAAGCAGTTGCTTCAGTCAGCTTCATTTCCCTCTGTTCCACTGATTTGTTTTTGAGATGTTAGAACTCTTACAGATTTAGATACTCAAATTTTATTTTTTTTTTATTATTACTAAATTCACAGTCACTGTGCAGGCTATAAATCAAAATGTAAAACCTGTGTGTCTGGCTTTCACTCCCAAAATTATTCTTTCAACCTTGTTGTTGGAGCTTTTTTCTTTTAGTTTTTCTTGTCAAAGAGAGTGCCTCATCGAATTTACCAGAGCAGTGGCTCATATATTGAATATCATGCAGTACTAGCTACATTTTTTCTGTATATGTGTATGGTGGTGAGAATATACATCACCTTTGTAAAGATTTTTTAATAAAACTTTATTATAAACTATGACTCTGTAAACACTAAACACAACATGGCACCTTTGTGTGTAATATATAAGGGAGCAAAAAATAGTCAAGGGGAGTTTCATGTTCAGCTTGACCTGTTTGGTTTTTTAAATAATTTTTATGTTTGTTTTTTTTTTTTTAATTTTCCCCTGGATGTCTGTCTATGGACTGGCAGAAATCCAACTGATTCAAAGAATTCATGCTTTCATGATGATCTTTTCGCTCTCCTGCAGTAAATAAAATTCTGGAAGTTTTTTATTCCTTCCAACTTGGTGGAAACTAGGAGCTTTTAATACTTCTACTATTTATAGTTCTATTAATGTCTCTGGAAGAATACTAAGAACAAGAGGTTGTTACGCTCCAGTGGTTTAATTATTATTATTAGCATCGCAGTTTTAAAATATGTCTATAAAGAGAGCTTTTCCTCCCTTTTTTTCCCCTTTTTCTTTCTGCTTGCCTCACACACCATACTTAACTTTTGACTGCCTAATTAAATGTAACCAAATCCCTTTTCCAGCTACACTACTTCAGTTCAGAGAGCAACGATACGAGTATGATGTGGACTGAAGCCCCAACCCAAAAGAATCGGCTTTCTAGACAAAGGTCAGTGTTGGATACTGTAGTTTTGTTCCATACAAGTGTTCACGGAGTGCTGGCGCGGTATTAGCGACCTCCTAAAGTGAACCTTTTCTCCCTGTTCAACCATACTGTGCGTGGTTCTTAGTCAGAAAACAATGCCCCTGATGGGTATGTTGCAGGAATACATAGGATGCTAATTTTTAGAGGAAGAAGCGTGATGTTCGCCTTCTCTTAGGGTTGCGCAACTTCAGGCACTCCGTTCCCGAGTTCCCTCAGAAATAATCCCCCTCGTTCCCGCCCCGTCCCGTCCCGAGCGCTGGCCCCTCCCCTCGGGAGCCGGGAGAGCCCCCGCATCCAGCCCCTCTTCCTGCCCCCTCCCCCGGTCTCTCTCTCGCTTCTCCCGGTGGGATGCAAGTCCCCGGTAATCCTCCTCCTCCTGCCCGGTAGCGGGCGGCCGGGGCGTGAGTTCGGTGCGAAAATGCTGGGCATGTACGTGCCGGATAGGTTCGCCCTGAAGTCGTCCCGGGTGCAGGACGGGATGGGGCTCTACACGGCCCGCAGAGTGAAGAAGGTGGGTGATGGCGAGGGAACGGCCCGGCCCGGCCCGGCGGGGAGCGGCTGCCACGTATCGCCGGGGAGCGGGGCGGCTTCCCCCCGCCCCTCCGCCCCGCTCCGCCTGAGCCGCTGCGCCCGCCCGGGGCTCCCGCTCCTGCCGGGGCGGCGCCGCCCGCCCGCTCCCCTCTCCGGGAGAAGGAGCCTCCCGGGGCACGCTCCCCCTCCGGCGGGAAGGGGCGCGGGGGCCGGCGGAGGAGTTCTGTTTCTCCCCCCCCCCCCTTTTTTTTTTTTTCCAAAAAAACTTGGTTGTGTTTCTGGCGCAGATGTGAGGGCAGAGCTCCCCCCGGGCGGGACCGCCTCCCTTCTTCCCTCCCTCCTCTCCCTCTTTCCGTCCCTCTTTCCCTCGCTCCCTCCCTCTTTCCCTCCCTCCCGGTCAGCGCTCTGAGGGCAGGGGGTGCCCCCCCCGCCCCCTCTTGACTCCTGGAGAGCTCGGTGTGTGATTTAATTCCTCATTTCGGGATGATTAACCCGGGCCTATGGACGATGCAGGTCTCTCGTTCCCCAGCCAGATTCGCACCTCGTAATTGGGGCGCGTTGATGATCGCGGTCCCCTGGAATCCCAGCTCTGTGCGTCCAGGAGGCTTGTTAGGACGCACAAAGGTACCCAAAGCTATGAGCCCTGCGTTAGTGTACACTTACAGGTGTTCCCCATGATCTTTTGCTCTCCAGCTTTGTTCTGGTTTGGGCTCTGGAGGTTTTTTTGCATAGTTTTTCAGAGGTTTCCTCCACAAGGCTCAAACACCGTGGGATGGGAGTCTCTCGAATTTTTAAGGTATCCCTGAGTGTTGAGGAGGGAAGTGGAAACAGAACATTCGGCTGAAATTTTTTCCGCTGAGGTTCTGAACGTTTGAAAACTTCGGGAATTCACACAAGAAGGTTGTACACCACTAGGATCTCTTAATCCCTGGACTCTGAAATACGGAAATCAGCATCCCTCTGTCAATATAAATTATAAATGTCAGGTCAGAGATCAGGGGCTGACGCTCCTTCCTTCGCACTGTTGTCAATTAACCCTAATTGTTAATTAGAGCTGTGTGCAGTAGGGCATTTTGTTACCCGAATTTCTCCACATGACTTCTGAACTCTCTCTAGGCCAAGTCTGTGGTCAGAGTGGATGTGTAGCGAACACAGGTGGGGGGTGGGACACAGCCTGGCCGTGTGTGTCACTCTTTTCCATGGAAAGCAGATCCCCATCTGAAGTGCTCTCAGCACGTGCTCCTGTCCCATAATGAGGCAGAAGTGCTGCACTTCATGGCTCTGATACTGAGTAGTTTATAGCCTTTAATTCCACGGAGCTTTGGGATTGAGGTGTTGAATGTGATACTTAATTGCGAAGTAGAGCCTGTGTCGCTGAGAGCGCCGTTTTTTTCTGTTGCTGTCACACAACTGCAGTTGTCTGAACTGAGAGTAAAATACATTTCAGATGATCTTGCCATCAGAAACTACAGTACCAGCCCTCCCAGTGCTAATAGGCTGCTGAAAATTCTCCTCTTAGCAAAGTTCTGGTAATAACACATTCTGAAACTGCTGTTGCCTGCCATCTGCTTGTGCACCTTCAGGCAGGTTTTGCTTTGTAATCATAAAAGGTGGGAACTTTTTGTTCTGTTGCCTTAACAAAGCTGAGGTTCTCGGGTACCTTCTGTTTCCCACCTGCAGGCCTTTGGCTGCAGAGCACCAGTGTCACGAGGCTCGTGGTCCAACCAAGCCATTCCATTTCTCAGTGTTTTGCTGCAGCTGGAAGATGAGTCCCTGCTGCTTCCTTGAAAATAGATTTTCATTTCTTTGACTTCCTTCATTCCTCTGACTTCCTTCATTCCTCTGACTTTGGACTCTATTTTATGCCTCACTTTTACTGACCGGAGAGGAAGCTGAAGTCTTAAGCATGTTTTTGATTAGTATTTGTTGGCACACAACAACATGCCTATTGACTAGGAATATTGAATGTTTATATATCTACATGTGAAGGAAATGGTCTGAAAGGGTGAGTAACTGCACTGATCCCCGTGGACCTTTGTGTTCCAAGACATCAGATTTTGCTTTCCCTCCAAGCCTGAGAAGCTATAAAAAGTGCAAGAAATCTGAATCACCTACTTTCGTGTTACATTTACTCTGCATTCAGAGATGGGCATGATGCCTTTTGCTTTTGCCATTGTTTTGAGCTTCTAGAAGGTCTTAAACATATTTGCAGTAGAGATTTCTTGGTTTGGAGCAGCTGGGATGGGAATGGTGTTTCTGGGAATGTGGAATGCAGCTGGGGGAAGGGAAATCTGGACAAGGTCAATACTTTTATTGACCAAAATACTGTTATTTTTTTAAAGAAACACCAAAGTTGCTTTTCAATGTATACTTACAGTTTCTAATGCTTGGAAATACATAGAACTTTTGGAAAGAAACTCCGATACCAAATAGTTTTGGAAGAACATCTCAATGGATGCTTTCAGAGCACGTGTGTTATGACAAGCAGGTGGTAGAACAGTTTCATTTTGTTTTTGGAGGCTAGAATTAATTCACAGACACGTGCAGACTCCCTGCATTTTTTGAAGAATTTCTCTGTATGATCAAACCCTCAGTTATTCAGTGTTTTGATTTGTGGCACTTCAAAAAGCAGTGTTGCAAATAATCTCACAAATAAATCTAATATAAACTTTGTGCTTGCCAAAACCTTTGCTTTGGTTGGATGTCTATTGCAAGGTGCTTCCTGAACATTTTTTTAAGAATTGTAACAAATTGGACTTCTGGATTTCACCTTTATGTAAGAAAAATGCTATTTCGTAATTAATTTGTGTTTGTTTTTTTTTTTCTCCCCTCTACTGATTCTTTTTCTTCCTTAGGGTGAAAAATTTGGCCCCTTTGCAGGGGAGAAGCGAATGCCACAGGAACTGGATGAGAACACAGACTGCAGGCTCATGTGGGAAGTGAGTAGGGTGACATCATCACACCTACAAAAAGCATTTCCAGAATTATGTTTCACTGTAACAAATTCTTTTTTTTCTTTTCCCCTCCCCCTTAGCTTAAAGATACTGTAGTGAAATTTTGTACTTTTGCACTGTTTGGGTGGAGGGGGATTCACCTTTTTAAATCTCTAAAGAAATAGCAAATGATAGTTTCTAATCAATGAAGTGTGAAAAAAATATCCAGCTGAGCAAAAAAATAATGTGACAACATTGTGAAGAATTACTAAAAAATGCGAATAGCAAAAATAAAATTTGAATAGGGGAATTTGGTTGTAAGTTACAGAGATACTGGTCAGCAGGTGTCAGCTCATGGCTTCCTTCAACTTTAAAGTAAAACATTTCCCGGTGTGAAAATTGTGCTGGGGTTTGGCAAATTGTTCTGAAACTGAAGCAACTTCTAATGCAGTGAGTAGTTGGGAGATCTTTAACAGTCCTCTTTTACACTGAGAGGGGGACTAATTTCTCACTTTTTCACCTTTTTATGGTTAGAGGTGGAAGATTGGCCATTAATTTTTACATTGTGTGGCACTGTACGAGAAAAGCTTGTGTTTGACATCTGGCTTCAAGCACTCTCAGTGCATTTACCATGAAATACATGTTCATTTGAGAAATCTCCAGCATTGACATCACTGAGCAGCTTATGAAGAGAGCACAGTATTGATGCAGCCTTAGCCAGAGCCATGAGCAGGTTCTGTATGCTGGGACCATGAGGAGTGAGGGAATGCTAAAAGCCCATCTCCTTAACCCCAAACTCAGTGTAAATACAGTGGCAAAATATTCCTCCATGACTTAAGCCTGTGAATCCTTGTGTTCCCCCTTTCCCTTTGTTCTGTCTGTTTTGACCTAAGGGAGTGCCCAAAATACCCTTTCCCAGAGAAGAGGTGTGGGCTGTTTGTTCCCCTTTCCCCTTTGGTTTTGAACTCAGAGCGACTGATTTCATCTTGTTTATTCTCAGCTGAAAAAAAGCCACAGTGCAACGTGCTCTTATTACAGATGTTTGCTGACTACAGGACATGTTTATGTGCCCTGGCTCACTTGTCTCTTCCTGATGTTTCCACAGGTTCTATTAAATCAGTAAAATACCTGAGCTTTCAGAAGATGGTGGGTGGATTGTGGCAACCAGAGGGTCTTTAAGTTTATTGGAAAGCTGTGTGGTTTTCAGATTCCTCATTGCTGGTGCTTAAATGAGATTTATCTGTTTCTGTAAGACAGAAAATAAAAGACAAATACATGTATTTACTGATGACACTAATATGACCCCATCGACAGCAAACCAGAAAATGAGCTTTTTATGAGCTGTTTTAAAATCATTTCATAATGTCTTACTGTAACCTAGTTTTGAGAGCCTTGAAAAGACTCCTGCATACCGAATTTTATGACTTCCTGAATGTTTTAACCCAAGTTGTTCATGTTTACTGAGGCTGATCTGAATGCGAGCTTTAAAATATAATTTAAATCATGCTGGGAGTAGTCTTAAGTTGAAAATTGAGACCAGGAATGCAGAAAGTAAGATGTAGAACAGTCCAAAGTAGATGGTTATTCCAGAGCCTGTGGGAGGCACGCACAGAATGTGGCCAAGTTTGTGTGTAGTCAGCTGTACCAAGGGTATTAAAAAGAATTAATCTGAAGACTATTGGGTGAAGGCACTCTGAAGCCTGACTTCACAGTTTGTTGGCATTCAAAAAATATGTTTTCAGAGAAGACACCTTTAGAAAGAAGGCTGAGTAGGAGAGGCTTTTTCTAAGTCAAGTAAAAAATTAACGTTTCTTTTCTTGCTTTGTGGTGCCTGGGCTCTGGGCTTCCATTTTGTGGAGAATTTTTCTGTGAGGAAGTTCACCACATGCATTTCTAGCTGTGTGGAGTGGTGCTCTGTGATGTGGTTTGTTTTGATCAAGCTATTCCTTCTTCTCCAGGACCAGCACTGGGAGTTGACATCTTTAAGATGTCATGTTGAGAGAGAACTGCACACATTGTTTTCTTTTGGTCTTTGGGAAAACACAGGACCAAAAAAATTTATTGAGCCCAGTGATTTTGTTAAACCAAGTTCTGAAGATGTCAGGGTTCCTCTTTAGATTAAGTATAGCAGAATGTCATTACTCTGCCAGTAATGTGCATAGTTTTGAAGAAATCAAAGGTTTATACTTGCTCATTCCACAGATTCTGGAGGAGTGGGGTGGGTGGGAAGCATCCCTGGATCTTACTGTTACCTTTATAAAGAGCTATAGCTGAAATGTTGTATTTATGTGTGCTGTGAAAGGGGAAAAAAACCCCCAACCCAAGTGCACTTGCTGTAGCAGTTTTAAATCATGTGTGTTTGCCAAAAGAGCAAGTGCTTAAAGGGAAGAAGGAAATAATCTTTGGGTATTAGAAGTTCACAGAAGGAGGCTCAGATGTCCCTTTTGCAAAGGGAAGGTACCAGTTCTCTATTGTCCCTAACCAGGAAAGTGTCATTCCTTTCACTGCTATTGCATTATGGCAGTCATACCCTTCTGGTGATGACTTTGGCAAATGTTAAAACAGGGAGGGCTGGAAAGACTTAGTCCTTCTTCAAAAACTGACATACCATGAAGAAATGTTGGTCAAGCTTGGATGGAACATAATACTCCGTGCGATGCTGAATGTTACATATTTCAGGTTTGGTTTCTGTCTGTCTGCCAAGGTCGTGTTTGTTCATTGTTATGTTAAAATCAGTCTTTCAGTGGAAGTTAATGCTTGTGTTTATATAAGAAAATGAAATGATCTTATGTTTCTACTGCTTAACTCTCATCACTCTTGTGGTGACAATTGGTTTTGGTTAAATAAGCCTGTCTGAAAACTAGTGAAGGCTACAGAAAAATCTGCCATTGGCTGAAACCAGCTTTAGATCAGAGTTGTGTTGTTTCAGATTGAGGTATGACAAGTCAAGCACTTTAAACATGGTGTGTTTTCGTAGATTTTTTCTTTTTTTATTTTTTTGTTTCTTTGATATCTTGCCTGTAAAATGTGGTTCTGGAATACAAAAGGATTTGCATACAAGACGTCAAGTCAAATTATGTGCAGAGTTTCATGGTAAAATAAATCTTCATTTGATGAATTCTGTGTTTGCTCTCAAGATCAATGTAATATTATAAATGTACTTCTTAGCAATATAGTCTGTCTTTTCTGTATGAAGACTCTCTTCCCAGTCTTTGTTCCTCAGATAGTATATCCATTTAAAATTGTTGACTTTTAATGTTTTTGTGTGAATCTTTGTTTAATTTTCAGAAATGCTTTTGTTCTTCTCATTTCTTGGACAGGTGATCTGGACTTGCACGCAAGTCAGACATTGCTGCACTATCTCAACTGCAAGTTTTGTCCTAGATTTTTAGTTTTCTGGAATTAGTCCCCACTGGGGTAGATGGGTGTCCAGAGCAAGTTATCAATATTGCTATCAGTTTATTTAGCTGAATATCCATTAAAGCTTGGTTTGGTCATCTTTATCCATGTTAACTACATGACTTTGTATTAATTTTTTAGTAACTTTTGGAACAGTACCTTAATGATCTTCTGATTTCGGTGATGAGTCTATTTCCAGAAGCGAGTGAGACACAGCCTCACATCTTCAACCAAGGGATTTATTTAGGATGTTAGAAGCATGTGTAGATAGGCTGAGGTGTTGGTGCTCTGCTCTGAACCTACTAGAAAAGACCACACACTATTTCCTTAAGGATCTTTGAGTATCATTCGAGGGAATGTGAAGTTCAGCCCTGCTTGTGGAAGCTCCACAGAACATCAGCAGCAGTGTAGGAGTGAGCCTTCTGTACCTTCTGTCTCTGGCAAGGTCAGGCCACGTCATCCACCAGAAGGAGCTTCACTGATGTGAAAAACTGTGTGTTTTGGCTGAGGGAAAATGTCACATGCTGTCTGTGTCCCAAGACTTCTTAGTGAGTAAGGAAATCATCAGTGGCTGCCACAGGTTTATTTTATAAGTGTTATTTTAATGCTTCCCCCAGCAATGTTAAAATGTGAGCTCTGTGCTGGGGGTCTGAAACTGAGGATGCAGAAGTATCATATGTAGCTGTTTTATGCTGTAATAGTAAAAATCCTGTTTTCAGCTAATCAAAAAAAATGCAATGCAGGAGAAAGTACTTGTCTTTACGTGTTTGCTTGATGAACATGGATTTTTTTTCCATTTATAAATGTTTAGAAAATGGTTTCCAGAAAGCAGGCAGTGTGTTTACTGCCTTCAGCAAAGGCAACCATCTGCTTACTTGCAGTGAAGCTTTGTTTTTAACTTCTCTTGCCAGGTGTGCATGGTAGAGCACTTGTAGTTGCGTTTTGAAGGAGCACACGTGGCTTTGGATGTGTCTTGGAAATGTGGGGCTAATTTCCTTGTGGCAGATGGAGTAGAGCCTGTTGCTGATGGGCACTGCAGGCAGCTCAGGCATTATTTAGGCCTGTGTGGCTTCATACCATGACTAGGGGCACTTTTTCCCCTGAATACTTGTAAAGTGTTACAGTGTTTGTTAGTTGGCTTAATTCAAAGACACCCTGATTGGTCCTGAGGTAGAACCTCCAGTGTGGTAACAGTGAATATCAGGTGTTTCTTCTTACTGTGAAGACATTTGACTGAATTAGAGGCACCTTTTGTGTTGATTCTCAAGAAGGTAATTCTTAGGCACCTCAGCCTGAGGTGCTCCTGTGTGTGGTGCCTGTTTTGGGTACAAGTGTGTACTAAGTGTGGGAGTCGCTACCGTGGTGCCCAAAGGCCAGTTGTTCATTTAGGGAGCTCACTATCCATGCAGCCAGAAAAGGAGTGGTAAATGTCACCAGGGTAATCCATGTTGTCTGTTTTCCTTGGTTTTTCCTCACATCTGTGTATTTAATGCAGCAGTATTTCTTGATGGGGTGAAAATAGCAGTAGAAAAAGTAGAAAGTTTTTAAGGGGTTTATCATATTCTTTTATCAATAGTTTCCTTAAGTGCTCAGGCTTTGCTTTGGGTTTGATATCTCTCTCTGGGTTGGCTGAGACTGAGAAAGCATAACTGAGGTGATTGTGTATCACTGGAGGGAATATAAATTATTCTTACATAACCTTGAGGATCAGGCAAATGAAGAATTGATGAAGAGGCAGCTAATGTGACATACAGTTTTTAACCTGGATTGTCACTTTTCACTGTAATTAATCTATGTGTTTAATGTTTGAAATGTTGGCACTTTTTTATGATGTGTCCTTTTTAAGATATGATGTTTTCCTTTGGAAGAAGAGTAATAAATTCTGAAGACTTATTTGTTTGCAGAAGTACAGTAGGTTTTTTTTTTCTTTAAATCTGAGAACAACATGCTGTCACCAGCTATTATTGTAATGGGATACAGCTTGTTCCTAACTAATGATATCCTAAATGTTTAGGTAATTGAAACAGTCATACTGAAGAAATATGATATTGCATCTATTAGAAACAAATATAGCAAGAATGTGAGCAATTTAAATCTGAAGCCATGAAGACAATCTCATTTTGTACTCACAAAGCTGAATTCCCTAGCTCTTAGTAAATACCTGCTTTGGATACTTCTTGTTGACAGATGAAAAAGAAAATATGCTCATTATATAAATAAATCACATGGAATAATAATGTGGTTATATGACCTTTTTGTATGGCTCTCTATCCTCTGTAGCAGTGTGGCTTCAAGTGGTTTATTATTTAAAGTAAAAATAATTTTTTTTGGCAGTGACAAATGTATTTTTTCCAGCAGTGTGTCTTTGTTTCAATGGGTAAGAATGACTTCTTCAGTGTGAAGTTTTATTTCTGTTACCTTCATTTTTACAAGGTAGAAATTATCCAAGTCAGAGAAATTATATGGATCTGTAACAGTAGCCAAAAGCTCCGGATACATCTGACTTCATATCTTGTGTTCACAGTTCTTTTTTTAAAGTGGCTTTTTCACTTAGGGGGCAAAACCAGAAACCTGAACATGTCCTCTAGTAAATATTTCACAGCCTTTCACCTACATAATGTACTAATTTGTTTACTGGAATAATCTCCTCTTCTGATAAAATTTCAGCCAAGCTGCTGTTCACTGAGGCTTTTAGAGACACGTGTATGGAAGATATTCAAGCGAGCCGTAAAATAGGATATACGGAATGAATGAATGCAATGATACTGGTCCTGGATCTGAGGATAGGTCTCCACCTGAGGGCAAGGTGGATTTTGACCTTGCTCAAGGAACCTCTCAGATTGCATCCATTTCTGGCAAGATCCTCAAGAGAAAGAGGACTTGAAGGAACAGAGAGAGGGAAAAACAGTAGCTGGGCAGGCCCAGCAGTCACTTGTCTCCTAAGAGAAGAGAGGGGAGCTCAGTAAAGGAAGCTGACACCAGTAGCTGGGTTGGAGTTTGCCCCCTGTTCTGAGGTGAATAAGTGCATTCACAGGAAAAGGTGGCTGTGCACCTCAGCTGTGGGACCCACTGAGTGCAAGATTCACCTGCCTCGATGCTCTGCAGGGTGGTGTGTGTTTGGTGAACAGTTCTCATTCGGCTGTTTCAGGTTCGTGGGAGCAAAGGCGAGGTCCTCTATGTCCTGGATGCCAGCAACCCACGCCATTCCAATTGGCTGCGCTTTGTCCACGAGGCCCCATCGCAGGAACAGAAGAACCTGGCAGCCATCCAGGTAATTTGGGGCATTCCTACCATTTGCTTCCTGTTGCTGCTTTACCAATTTGACCTCTTTGGTCTTTATTTCTGCAATAGAACTGCAAGATCTGAGTAAAGTAGCAAGCTGCTTTCCTTTTTCTACCTTATTCAGTAAAATTAAGCTTTTGCCAGAGTGTAGTTGTTTCCTTGCCATTATGGTGACTAAAATGGTAATTATATACCTGGTGGAATCAGGAATAATTATACAGAGACTTATTTGTGCTTCATGCCAAACTTGAGTAAGGGCTTAGGTATGTTTAAAGCATGGTGCCTAAAATATTTCAGTAGAAAACAGAGAATCAAAGAATTTGATTGATAGGATGATCATGTAGTGCTTGAGGATAAATTAACAAAAAAATAATTTTCTAGTCTTTGCCATAGATCTGAACTTGTCCAGCATTATTTTTTATTTTTTAATATCTTTTTATTTTATTGCATATTTTTAAAATTGTTTTTACAGCTGTCATTGGCAGCACTGGGGTAACGAGCTCCACTGTTTTAATTACACATTATGTTGAAACGTGCTTCTGTTTTTCTTCTACAAATGTCCAAACTTCTCTTGATTCCCTAGTCCCTGTATAAGAGTGAACTGTTACTCTATGCTTATTTTTCTTTGCTATCTTTGATTTTATAGAATTCCATTATACCCTTTCCCTCTTATTTGGCACCTCTTTTTTTAAGCTTAAATCACAGAATCAGCAAGGTTGGAAAAGCCCATTGAGATCACTGAGTCCGACCTATTACCTAACACCATCACATCATCTCAGTCTGTTTAATTTCTCATTTTTGGAAGCATTCTATGACTTTGAAGAGTACAACAGAGAGATGCTTTTTCTAGTTACGGTGATTGTTCTTTTGGAGATTGCTAAAGAAATTATCCAACTGCTTTTTTTCCCCAACAGCTCAGTGTAACAGTAAAATCATTTCCAATCCCACATAATTAAGAATGACATGGCTGTGTTAAATTCTTTTGCTCAAACTGTGTACTTCACAAAATGTTGTTTCAGGGTAACTCAAGGTATTTGCTGAGGGAGCAGTGTAAGCAATTAACATTCACTAATATATTTCCAATAAAACACTCAGTAACATGACCTGAAGTTCTGAATAGAAGTTTAAATGGAATATCCAATGCTTATCAATGGCTTTCTTGATAAGGGAAGTTATTATTTAAATAAAGAAATGGAAAGCAACTGTTATGCTGTATTGCATAATGTTATACCTTGCTCAGAGAAAAAAGCCAATAAACACAGTGGGTACAAAATGATGAAAAGTATAGGGAAGGCAAATTTACAGAAACAAAAATTTGCTTAATTATTATTTTTAGTATTTCTAAGATATACAGAATATTCAGCTGGAAAAATGTTCCAGCCTTCTCACTAAAAACTACAGTATGGCCTAAGAAACCAGAGGAGAAATGTAGGAATTGCTGTAGTGGCTTAGCCTCATTCTCTGTTTAGTGTCCTGTTTGTGTCTCAAAGTTTGTCTGCCTTGCCATCCAGTGGGAACAGGTCAGTAGGGAAGACTTCCCAGGATCCATCTGCTTCCTGGCTGATGACAGCAAACATGCTGCTCTCCCAGGAGTGGGCTGAGTTGGACAGGGATATGTGCCTTACACAGTGAAGTATTTTCCATGTATGAATTAGCTTGGAAACAAGAAAAGCTTCCCTCTTCTTTGCCTGAGAGGGACAAGGGTCCCTTCATCCCCAGCAGCAGCTCTGAAAGGCTGTCTTGCTTCACCAGCTCTTCCAGGGACATCTAATCATGTCTTTCATGGCACTTCATGCTGGCTTTGACCTTTCCTATGCTCGTGCTTGTGGTTTTGTCTTCTCCTGCCTTGGCCTCCAAGGAATCACCTCCATCTCCATGCATGCCCCCACGGACGTGACCAGTACTGGTTTCACTCTGGCAAACATGACAACCTGGAGCTGCAGGCAAAGACCAGGAAGGGGAGTGTGCTTGTTTGGAGAGGGAGCAAGGGAGAACTGGCTGAACAGGTAGATGGAAGAGCTGGCTCTTCAGGAAATTGAATATAGAGGGAAGACAGGTAACACTTCTAAAGGAGTAGTTGTGGGCACAGAGGGAAACTAGGTAGGGGTTAAAAGGGCTGGGTTGGAGCCAGCTGGTCAAGCTCTGAAGGATGTGAAAGCCCTACACTCCCTCAGATAACACAAGACTGTGTTGCTTCCTCCTCCTGTGCTTTTAGTTTTGAGGAGTGATGACATGTGTCTTATAGTTTGGGTAGAAGTCAGTGACCTTGTGTTCCCTCTCAGCCTCTCTCTGACAAAGCACACATGAAGGTGTGTAGCTGTAGGGAAAAGCCAGGAATCTGCGTGGGAGAGGTGCTGTAGTGATGCAAAAATGAGATAGCAAGAGCTATTGGAAAAAGAAAATTGCTGGCAGGTCAGTGTGGCTCAGAGCTTAAAAAATGACAGTGAAGGCAGGGGATGGGACTAACAAAGTTGAAAAATAAACCAGGAATTGCATGAAATGAAGTTGTGGTGCCACCATGACCAGCACTTGGAGTTTTCTCCCAAGGACTGTGGTGGTCTGTTGCAGGTGGATGTTGTTAGGGAAAGAGCTGGTATGGTCTAGGGAGACAGGCAGGTGAAAACTCTGCAGATGTGTTCTTGGAATATTAAAATTATTTAAAAGATTTCCAACCCTGTTTACTGTGTCTGCAGTGCATGGAGATTAATGTGGTTCGTGCACGAGCTACTGTACAGGGAGAGATGTAAATTCTTTTGTGGTTTCTGGAGAACTTCCATTGGTTTCTCTCAAAATGCTGCCTTGGGGAGCTGCTACAGCGTGGGTATATCTTGATTAATTGGTGCTCATAATACCTATTAGCACTTGTTTGGCTGGAAAAGCTGAACAAATTAACCTTGGAGGAGAAACGACTTTAGGTTGGGCTGGCACCAAAGCTAATTTCTTTCCAATGCAAACGCAACCAAGAGCACTCAAGCATCCATAGTCCTTAATACTTCTTCCATTTACCTTTTTACAAACCACAAGCGCACAAATGGCAAAGAACCAGGTTGTTTGTAGACACAGAGCTGTGAAATGAGCCCCAGATGCATGCAAGGAAAGTTCAGGGATGGTGAGGATGCAGCAGTGCTGATAAAAGCTTGGTTCTTGGTATTCATGCACCTGGCCCATGTTAACCTGAATAATTACTTCTGCCTCCTGTTCTCCCAGATACACTCACTGTCTGGTGTAATTGATCTAATTGAAAGGTGTGCTATTTGCTTCTTCAATGAGTAAATTTGGGACTTTGTTTCTCCCTGGGATTCATGGCTTTTCCTTTTTCAATTTTCAAAATTTTTTAATTTTTTAAATTATTCTTTGCAAGCTAGTAGTAGAGATGTGCTTCTCCTTCACAGGGTTGTCTTGCTTTTAGAATGAAGTTGTCCTAAACAGTATGTGTTGGAGGTTTACCCAGGGGCTTTATCCTGTGTAAGTGGAGACTGAGTGTAGAAAGACCTTTTACTTTTCTTCGTGTCAAGAGTTTCAGTACGTGGTTTGTTTTGTGTTTAGACTGTAGTGAATTAAAGATCTCTACTTGACAAAGACATATAAAAACCAGCAACTTGTAGATGTGTGCAGAAGTTAGGTTGGCATACCGATAGATATCTATCTGGGCTGCGGAATAGATCTTGAGACAGAAAAAATGTAATTTTCTTTGTTTTCAGATGCTGCTGTTGAGATAAGGGCAGAAAAGTGGTGCATCCTTGAAAGCAGCAGCTCTCTCAGGTCTGCTGAATTAAGTAGTTTTCAGTCTCGTGTGACAGTATCTTGTGTAATATATAACAGACCTTCTACAGCTCGAGGAACACTACATCCCTGTTGACAGTTTGAATTAATCTTAGTATATTACAAAAATTAAAAATCATTATCTTGTCCTTGTTCAAGGAAGCTTGTTACGAAATATGTGGCTGGGTGCAGTGTAAAGAAGCCTCAGATAACTTTTCCGAGTGTTAATCAGATAAACTTTTAAGATTTATGATGGAACTTAGGAGTCTTCATTGCATAAAAATGAGTCTCCTTCAGTGCTTTGGGTAGTGCCTAAAGCAGTTGGTTCACATATGGAAAAAAAAAGACATCTCTCTCTATCAGTTTAGGAGACAGATGGTTTTGCTATAGATTCCCTTCCCCTCACCCCCCACCATGCCAGCCCTGGTAAATTTAATGAAGTGTTGTCAAAGACCAAAGTTGTCAGCTTATGTATCTATTTTGGAAGCTTGTTTAGTCCTTGTGGAGAAGGTTTTGGAGCTTGTTATTGTGTAGTTTGTCCTGTCCTGCAGAATGTGTGCTGAGTCTCTTGGCCTTTTGTGGATCTATGCTGATTTACCCCAGCAGAGGGGTTTTCAGTGCCTTTTCCAGATGTGCCTGCTGATTTGGTAGTGCAGATAACTGGCCAGGGCTGAAAGCCTGTTGGAAAAGGCTGGGAATCTTGAGGAGAGAGGGAGAGAAAATAGCACTGTGTAAACATGCTGCTGAAAGCTGCGTTAGAATTCCTGCAGCCAACTGGGCAGAGAGCTAAAGATGTGGTGGTTAGCTGAATTTTGGTATTTTTCTAATACTCAAATATTTTATTTTCAAACTCTGAAGTTGTTGTCAAGCAGAGTGTGGCAGGAGAGGACTTCAATCCCACCTTCACCTTGGTCTAAGCTATGGTCCATAATGGACTGATGAGGCAAGGGAATGTTTCCAAAATACTAGAATACAAATGCATATTATCCATGCAGCCACACTGGGAAAGAAGTCTTGGATAGGCTGTTGTAGAATTGTGCTCCCTGAGGAATGGAGCCAACCCTCCCATAGAGGAGGGCTAATATTAGTTCAAGGTCCCATACTTCTGTCTGGATTTTTTTTTTTCCTAACAGAATTATTTATTGCCTCTACTTACTGTTTGCAATAGGAAGGGGAAAATATTTTCTATCTGGCTGTGGAAGATATTGAAACAGACACAGAACTTCTGATCGGGTACTTGGACAGTGACATGGAAGAAGAGGAGGAGGAGGAGGAGGAGGAAGTAACTGTTATCCAGGAAGATGAAGACAGTGGCAACAATAAAGAAGTGCAACCAGCTGGTGAAAAAATTGCAGGTGAGAAGTAGGTAAAAAATAGGATAACTTGAGAGCTTCAAAGTAGTAACAGAGAACTTTATAGGACTGGGGAGCTGGAAGGTTCCTTGGGTTTTATCTGAGTTTTATGACTTTTATCTCTATTTTGATTTGACTTGAGGTGCTTTTCTTTGTCTAATAAGAAGCAGCCAGTCCTGTGAGCAGTAGGTCAATGAGTGAGCCTGGATTTCATAAATAGTAACTGTTAATTTTGGCACTAAAGGCAGAGCTCGTTTCACCTCACAAACTGTGAAAGCCACGTTTTTGCTCGAAGAGGGGTACTTTCCTTCTTGCTCAGATGGGAGAGAAATAAACTGTTGAGCCAATCCTAAGGTAAGATGCCTAAGAAAAGGAAGGTGACCTGACCTGTCTGGAGAATTCTCAGTGTCTTTATCAAGTAGAGACAACTTGAATGACTAATTTGGGCCAACAGCCTAAGTCACACCCAGCTTAATACTTTGGCTCCATTTTCAGTAATGCTGATGGTAATCCACTCAAGACAGGCTGTCCATAATCCATTCAGAGACAATGTCTCTTGTGAATTTCGTGATGCCATTTTGCATAATCTGTTTCTGGCAGAAAATCTCTCTTAATGTAACCAAAATATTGCCTGAAAAACTACTGCTTTACATTCTTTTTGCCTCCGATCATGCAGATCCTCTCACCTGTAAAGAGGACCACGCATGCCCACACTGTGAATCCAGTTTTGCCAGCCAGGAGATTCTAGCTGAACATCTTCAGACTTTGCACCAAAAGCCCAGTGAAGAAAAGGAATTTAAGTGCCGAAATTGCGGAAAGAAATTCCCTGTTAAACAAGCTCTGCAAAGACAGTGAGTAGAAACAGGAGTGTTTTCTTCAGGGATTATTTAAATTTATTTCATTCCCATCATTTATTTCTCTTGATCTAAACACAATTAATTTTTACTCTCCTGTATTTTGTACCCTTACCTTTTACTTTAGTCTTTTGCCGTGTTAATTTCTCGCATTTGTTGGAGACTTCAGTTTGTGTTGCAAAAATGTTGCTAGTTTTGTGTGTTTTAAAATCATACACTGTAGACCAGATCAGAGCTGCAGTTTGATGCAAAACTACTGGTCTCCACCAGTGGAATATTTAGTAGTTTAGGAGATGTAATTTTTAAGATGTGGATGTTGATACAGAATTGAAATAGGATTTAGAAGAAAAGAACAACTTTGGGTGATGGAAAAAACCCAAATAGAAACATGAAAGATGTGAGACTTAAGAGCATATCTTAATTGTCTTGTAGAGTGTAAATATGCAGTTTTGTCACTAAAGTCATACACCTTAAAATTATACTTCTGTATGGAAACATAACTGGTTTTGTCTTTTGTTGTTTATATATTTTTTTTCTTGCAATTAAGTAGATGTATTACTTTTTATTATGGATTTAATTACAGATGCTTAAGTGATTATAGATAGTATGTTTAACTCTCTTGTTTTGGAAAGAAACAGGTTCATATTGCGTAGAATGCACTTAAGGCTGCTCTTGTAAGAAATAGACCTTTTTTACATCTGAGTAATTTTCATGTTCCTAAAACTGACAGCATTCTATGAGCTCTGTGTTCTTTCATGGAAGTAAATAAAATTCCGTAATAGATAAATATTTGGTGGAGGCAATTAGATGTTTTCACTAAATTCCATGAGACTTCACATATAATACAGATTACTCACCTACTGGAAGTTTTGTAAAGCTGTCTGTATATTTTCAGCTACTGCAAGGCTGTGTTAAGTCATAGAATGTTCCCCTTACCTTTTTTGTTTCTTCTCTTTGTCTTTTAGTGTACTTCAGTGCACAGAGAATATCAGCCCAGGGGACCCCTCCAGAAGCTTTCAGTGTTCTGTTTGCAATACTTCCTTCAGCTCAGAATCGAGGTTTTGTGTCCGAGTTACAGGCTGCTGTCATATCATTGCTGGCCTCCCTTTGCATGTTAGCTTTCAAGCTTGTTAGTATGTGTGAATCCTAACAGGGAAAGGAGTCAAATGCTTTCATTCCTCTCTGCTGTAAGTAATGCATGAGGTGGCCTTGGAACTCTGCAGTGCAGCATGTGTTCAGCTCAGAGTACTTGCTACGTCTCTGGTTTCTGGAGGTCCTGCTTTATGTGTTGTTTTTTTTCTCTATTTGTAATTCCATATAGTTATGAACAGCACAAGGAGGCATGCAGAGGGGATGCCAGATTCATCTGCAAGGCAGATAGCTGTGGGAAGAGGTTCAAGAGTAAGGATGCCCTGAAAAAACACAAAGAGAACGTTCACAGTGGTAAGAAAGAGCTTAATTCTTCAGTGTAAACCCTTAAATTTGCCCTTGGTTTCTGTTGTTTGTTTTTTTTATGGATTCATTAAGTGGTAACTAATAACAAGAGTAACAATTCCTCCTCCCCCAGGGACAAATTACTGTAAACCAGATGAATCATTAGTCTCCTGCAGAAAATGTAATAGCCATCTTGAGAAGTTTAAGCTAAGCAAAGAATAGCTGAAGCAGAATGTTTCGGCACTGAAGAAAATCAACCCCTGTCACAAACTGCGACAGAAGTGGTGAAGTTTTGATTTTTTGGTATTTCCAGAACACAATGGGATGTCTTCCTGGAAGACATGCTTCCCAAACGATTAGGCTTGATGAGGGTGTTGCATAAACTTCTGTAGCCCCTGTTGTGCAGGAGGCCACACCAGGCAGTCCACTGCTCCTCTTAGGCCCTGGCATTTTTATATCTGGGCCCTGTGAATCAATATTTTCAATCAAACTTGATTGTCTTTTTTTTTTTTTTTTTTCATGAAAAGGCAAAACACTTCTTTCAGGTCCCCAATGCAGCTCTCAGTTCTGGCCTTCTCTCTGCATGTCCTCTGTCCATTTCAGTGGAAGATCACTGCATGTGGGGACAGCAGAATTCCAGAGCCTTTAGTTGATAATGACAGCAGAGAGATGCTTTTTAAGATTACATGAAATCTTTTTCCTGCAAAACTCTTGCAGCGTGCAGAAACCCTTCTGTAATCATTCTTATAAACTGTTATCTCCTTTTTTCAGGATCAGTAAGAATTTTTCTCATCCATGAGTACTGTTAGGTTTAGGCTTAGCTTTGGTTGGTTATGTAGTGATATATAAATTCCACAGTTCCCTTGAATCACACCAGACATGACTGAGGGCAGATGCCTGGAGGATGTTTTTTCTCCACTGGCACAATGAGCAGAGTTTTGTTTTACCTCTGGAAAGGTCTCATTAATGTTCTTCTAAGTTGAAGGGTTAAGTGTATTCCTGTATTATATGTATATATAAATAGTTGTCTTAAGTTTTATGGCAGCAAATGCACGTGTGAGACCTGGTGCTTCGTTTATGCTCCACATTTAATTATCAAACCAATGGACTGACACGGGTACGTTGTAGTAAAAAGCATCAACATAATATGAATTCTTTAGGACAGCAAGGGGAAGAAGGATACTGGATGCTGAGATTCTGACATACTGAGAGGCAATCCATTCCAAGAGTTTGTTTATGAGCCATACTTCTGTGGCTAACTTAGCAGTTCTCCTTTCCTCTGGGGTCTGTGTCCATTCTGTTCAGTGTTCAATGTAGTATGAACAAGTTTCACCTAAGCTGGGGACTATCCTGCGTGGGCATGTAATTGGAAACAAAGAATTAGGTTTGTGGTGGCTTTGTTTTGTAGCAAAATGGCTTTATGTGTTACTAAAATGAATTTCTAAAGGTAAATAGTAGATCAAATTAATTAAATGGTCTGTCACTTCTTAACGCAGCTGTTTAAAAGGGAATGAAAATGCATGTGGTATCTGACCTGTAGCTTGTTTTGTAATTTCCATTTTTAGATGAATTTTGAATTTAAAATCTGGTGCCAATATGATTTCCCTGTTTTGTTCAGTTAAAGACCATTAATGATATTTTATATAGTAGGATGCTTAATGCTTTCGTAACAAACAAAAATGGGAAATGGTTGTTTTGCCTTAAGTTTGGGATCTTTTTAGTCATTGCTGTGCTAACTCCTGTATTGATTTTTGGAAATGAACTGTTCAGTTGCCAAGTTGTGAATTGTGCTCTTCGTGTGGGTTTGGTGGTGTGTGATAACATCTATTTGAGGGGTTTTTTCTTTATTGTTCTAGTTTTCTCGATTTACATTCCATCAGTAACTGGTTTGTTGGACACCCACAGAGAGCTCCTGATACAGAACGCTTTGAAGAAGGGATACAAATGTAAAAATCTTATGTCAGTCAAATGACCTGTGAAAAGTCACGGGCTCAGTGGAAATATTTAGGTTCTTTCTTAGCACTTCCTCTTTAAGATGTTGGCGGTATTTTGTTTCTGTTTCAGGAAATTCTAGGAAGAAGCTGATGTGTTCAGTGTGCAATAAGAAATGTTCCTCAGCAACAAATCTCCAAGAGCATCGAAAGGTCAGTTAGATGAAGGCTGACTCACAGCAGGCATTGACTTCCCTGAGATGTGGGGCTGTGCTGCTCAGGTCACTTGAAAGCTGCTGTAATGCAACCCTTTGGGTAATCTCTTCCATGGTTACAAAACCAACGCGCTTTAGTGTGGGTATTTATTTTTGTAATCACAACTGGATAAACCAGAAGTCTTCCTCAAGTTTTAATGCATCTTTTACCAAAGGCAAATGTTTGTGCTGATATCCTTTATGCATTCCAGCTTTAAGTTGGAGTTTGCCTGCTGTTCTTCAGCATTCTTAAACACTGAGCTAAATCTAGAGGATGTTATGTAATGAGAGCATACATAAAATGGGTTCATGAGCCTTCAGTTTTTGTACAAAATGCAATCATTCTTCCTTATTGCTTTCTGACATAGCACTGAGGGTGTTATTTGTATTGTAGTTCTGCAGTGGCAAAACCGAATTTCTTCCTGAAACCCAAATTTTTATTGATGCATATGATCTTTTGTGAGCAGAACAGGAGGGGTTAACTGTTTGAAAAGCATCTATAGGGAACAGGGGTGTTCATACAGAACTACAGATGGACTATAAATATGAGATTCTGAATCCATTATACCCAAAGGAAGTCCCTGCAAGATTAATTTGATAAATCACTAAAACCCAGGAGATTCTGTTTGTGCAAAAAGCTACATTGTACTGTTTATCAGATTAACTGTAAGTCTTTAATAATGCCCTGGTTATAACCTGAATCCATTGAGGATATAGATGATATCAATTAAAATATTGCTGCAGAGGAAATGGTGGGGCCCCTCCTTTTTAATTTGTTTCTCTCCTTGCTTGTGTTACTATGCCCTGTTACTTCACAGACCAAGTTGTGGTGTGCCTTGCCACATGTAACTCCAAGTTTTACACATGGGGCCCTGAAAATGCAAAATATCCTGGTTGGTGTGTCCATTATAACAAAATGGTTGTTCTCTTTCAGTAGTTGTAATTCTGTGCAGACACTGTCACACAGACTAGCAAAGAGATTATTTCTTTTTGTCCCCCACCCATTTCATGTCAATGGAAAGAAATAAATGTAGAGAATAGAAAGGTAGAGTGTAACAGAAAATAAGCCCGAGCAGCAGAAAGAAAGAAACCTGGCAAACACCAAACAGGAGGTAAAGAGGATGCCTGTAAGGGGATTGGCATATGTTTACTTTCTGAAGTCATGGTCATTCAGATCTGTTGCTTTCATGTCGTCTTTGATTTAAACTCATTTTTAGCTTCATGTGTCTTGTGATTGTGCCTTAAGTTTCTAAAGATAAGCCCTTCCTTTGCCATGCACAGTTAAACTTTGCAGTCATCATCTTCTATCTCTTAATCCTACCTTCTTCTTTTCCATGACTGTTGCTTGTACCATGCTAATTTTTGCTGTCATGCCTTTTTTTTAAATTGTTTTATCTCAGTAAATTCAAGGAAATGTAGGGCTGTGGATATCTACTGGTTCTCAATTTTGTCTTATCCTCCAGTTGTACATTACAATCTTCTAGCTGATATTTATCCATGATTTGGGCTGTTGAGTGATATGATACTATAAAAAGGAAATGCTGTACAGGAGCTTACAGAAAACTGGGTAATAGAATGAATAAGTTTGTTGAAAGATTTCCTTTCTGTAAGTTTGTGATAGAACAAATGAAACGCCATCTAAATTGCATTCTGATACTAAGTTCTGAAGTTTTATTAAAATGTTTTATTAAAAGTTCAGTCACTCAACAGTGATAATAATGAACAAACAAACAAGGAGACTGTTAATCTTCACTGATGCAGGCTGTTGCTCAAGGACTGCTTTTAATATAAGGGTCTCATGTTTAGGATTTCAGTTGTTCACTGGAACTTAAACTTAGAAGTGAGCCCATATATGTGGGGAGCACAGCATTTAGTCCTTAATGGTGTTATGTGCTGCAGTGTTGGAAATGCTCCATTTCCAGTTTAAGACACTGCTGCCCCTCCATGTCTCATATCTAAAAGCTTTTAAGGGAAACAATCATGCAGGAGTTTGATAGTTCATGTGTTTAAAATTCTTACAGTAGCTATGAAGTAGTTGCTGTGTTATTTTTACATATGTCTTATTGAGTAGAAGGAGATGTTCTGAAAAGATATTCTGCTTCTGTTTTTTTTAATGGTTTAATAATAAGGATATTTTAAATGGATCTAATAGAAACAGGTTATGCAAATTTATAGTATAGTTTTAGTGATAATTTATTTTTGCAATTATGATTTTTTTTTTTGGAAGATGCTGTTACTCACCAAGGGGACCAGCAAGGGGAAAATCCCAGAATATGCCTGGATATTAGTATAGCTACTGGCTAATATATAGTTACAATCTGTTAGGGAATTCCTGTGTCCGTAACATGGAGATGATCTTGTTTGAGGCACACATTTAGTTTATCATTAAACACTCCTTTTGCAGGTCCACGAGATCTTTGAGTGTCAGGAATGTGACAAGAAATTTATTTCGGCGAACCAGCTGAAGCGCCACATGATAACCCATTCAGGTAATGTACAAAAGTAACACAGACCTACATAGGAGTTTTATGTTGAATTTTACCTGGGTTAGTTTCTTATAGAAGGCTCAATGAAATCTGTATTGTCCTGGCTGGTCAAGCAAATTTCAGGTTCCAAGGAAACTATCTAAGCTATGCTTTCTAAGCCTCTCAAAAATCCAAGTATAAAGCTGTGGTCTTTTTTCTATTGCTGCTTTATCAGGGGGTTTTGTCATGCCAGCTGGGGTAGATGAGATCAGTGAGCTAGGATGGGGTAAAAGATTGGTACATGGCTTACACAAAGCAGGTGAAAAACCAGTGGGTGGAGTTCTGTGTTGAAGAGAAGAGGATAGTATGCTGTCAGTGATCTGTGATCACAAGGGAACTACTCATGCATTATGGGGTCACGTGCATGTAGCTTCTGGTCAGAGGAAAGCAGTTCATACTCTAGACCATTCCATAGACCATCCAGATGTTCCATTGTGCCCATCCTCTGCCAGCACAGGCCACTGTGGGCCCATCCCTAGGCTTGGCAGTGTGACACAGATTGGTTCTGCCAGGATTTCTGGGTTTTCTGTGTCCTTCACCAGCGATGAGAAACATCAACCAACACAAGGGAAACACAAACATTGTTCTGTCAAACTCATTAGCATTTAAACAAATGCAGGTTTTTACAGCTGCACAGGCTTACAATTGAACTATTTTCTTGGTATCAGTCCACACCAAAAGCTCCTTCCTTGTAACATAATCTGTGTCTCAGAGGCTCCTGTCTTTCTTTTGACACTTTTGGATGAGCATCAGTGCAGTTAAGTTGCAGTCACCAGTTGAAGCATAAAGGCCTTTTGCATAGGAACTTTTGGTTTTGGAGGCTAATATATATATTGTTAATTAAGTTTTAAAACATTTAAACTGTCATGCCCTCTTTCACATTTGTAATCTGGAAACAGAATTTTCCTCTTTGAAGTCATTCTCTTTTGATTTAAGCTAATTAATCAGAATTTAGTTTTAGCAATGAGTATTGCAAAGAATGTGCCAATTTCTTGAGATGCACCATGGCTCATCTTTTGTGAAGTGACTTAACTGTCTAACATAAAGGGCATTAGATGTCTTTCTAATTGGTTTAATCTTAATTGGGTTGACTTAATTGCAAAAATCTCTCTGAGGAGATGACTGTCTCTGCCTTTCATCTTCTCCCCCTGTATAAACAGGAGATTAAATGTCCCCCACTCATTTTCTGCAGAAAAACGCCCCTACACCTGCGAGGTTTGCAATAAGTCCTTCAAACGACTTGATCAAGTGACTGCACACAAAATAATACACAGTGAAGATAAACCTTATAAATGCAAGCTTTGTGGAAAGGGATTTGCTCACAGAAATGTTTACAAGAATCACAAGAAGGTAAAGCACTCTGCTGTTGTTGTTTACAGGTCTGCCAGCCTCAGATTTGCAGATTTATTTTTTTTTTCTTTTAAGTGGTTCATAGTTAAGCTCTGCCATGCTTATAAACATGGGATTAAAGTATTGAAGAATGTAGTTTTAGTGTTCTTTGTTATATCCAAAATCTCAAAATACTAAATCAATTCAAGTAAACAAAAAAGTTTAATAAGCAGAAGTAAATCACAGTTGCTTGGTTAAAAGCATCAAATAAATCCCATTTTGACTTTTCTGGGGTTTTTTTGTATTGCTTTCTTTTGATGGTTTGTTTTTTTGTTATTTTTTTTTTAATGCTAGGTTACCAAGTGAAAAATGTAACTGATTTAAAACGTCTTCAAATACTTTTTTTAAAAAATATAATTGAATACAACTAAGTGTAGTCCTCTTGCAGTCATTGTTGGACTTAATAGCAGATGCTTTCAAACTATACTAGATTTGAACTTGGTAGAGTTCTCATATTAAAACAACACCAGGAGAAACGTCACCTGAAAAACAAGCTCACAAGGGGATGTTCCACTTCTGTTGCTTTAAGCTCAAATCTGCTTGGCCTGATTTCTGTAATGCCTGTCATTAGTTTTAACCTGGGTTTAAATTTTGAATGGCAAGGCTATAACCATGACTGCTGTTTCATATTTACAAGACAGTAAAAAATTAAAAAAAAAAATAAAAGCAAACCCTGATATAGCCATACTTCCAAGTCTTTTGCAGTTTGGCTCACGTTCTATCCCATCTGGGAATTTGGCACAGGATCTTTGCACCATCTCTTGCACTTTGAGCCATAAATCATGTCAGAGCAATACTGGTGCCTCTTGCAGGGTGAAATGGTGGTGACTGTCTAAAACAGAAAGCATGCAGCAGCCTGCTGAAGAACAAGGTTAGCTCCCATACATGTTGCTCCCAACATATTTCAGGTTTCAGATTGCGAGAAAATGGGGCAGAATCCTACAAATTGGATATTCTGAGGCAAATGTATAAAATATTGTCTAGAAAGATACTTGTATATCTTAAGTAAACACTTTTTACAGGTTTCCCTATGTTATTTTTCCATTGGTGATTGGTAAGGAGTTTGGGATGGACTTCAGGATTAAGTATGAGCAAACACTTTGGCCCAATTCTGTGTTTAAAGCAGCAGCACCACTAGCATAAGAAAGGATTAGAAGCTCCACTTAATGGGAGAAATATTAAAATTCAGACAGATTTAGTAAGTACCTAATTTTGACAGCATTCCTTAAAGCATGTTGCAGTGCTTGTTTCCTGAACCTCTTTGCACATAGTACTGGCTGTAAATAGCTCTGTCCTGTATCGAAAGGAACTTATTCCTGTGTTTATTTAAAGATTACCCAAACGTTTGGGTCTCTAAATTCACTTGCTAAATGCAGAGATGAACATGAGAGATGGGAGACTGACATGGGTGGTCTCAGACACACCTCTCTCCACTGAGGAGAGAGAGAGACAGGAGATAACAGAGGGCAGTGTGGACGTGCATGCACAAAATCCAGTTATAACATATAACTCCAGGATGTGCTGGTTCGAGATGCCAAAATAGTTTGAGTGCTGCGATTTTGGGAAGGCTGCACTGCTAGGGGAGCAGGGCAATAGTTCTTTTGCTTGTTCACAGGAATGTAGAAGCAAACCTTTTATGATGTGTCATGCTCATATATTTCTTCAGATTGGGTTTTAAGTGGTTTTTAAGATGTGTGTTCCCTTAAGATGTCCTCTTTCATTTTCTTTTTAAAAAGAAAAGTTGAACTCTAAATTTCAGGGTGCTTTTTTGGGTTCCAGGATGCAGTTGCTGGGATGGTAGCAGGGGCTTAGAAACCTGCAGTAGGAATGATGGGGGTATAGTAGTTAAACATATTTAAATGAACAGCATTTAACAGAAAACAGGCCTTAAAGTTTGATAGCAACATGTTTAAAAAAAGACTTTGGATTTTGCAGCAGGCCTACATCCTTTTTATATATTACAAGTAACGGAATACAGATACATTTTGGGCCTTTGATTTGTGTTTTAGATGGAAAATTGTTGCTGTTGTTTCTGTGATTCCTTTATGGGGGTTATGTAACCTGATTTTGTGTTGGAATTATCAGAATAAAAATAGCTCCCCTAACACATACTTTTAAACACCTTTCAGATGTGGGTGTATGTTGGTTCATTTCAAAGGTGGGGAAGGAAGATTAGTTCCTCATGTTTCACAGGATTCCACTGGAAGAGACAGTGGAGTTGCTAAGAGTGTATCTGCTCTGTTCAGTGGGGCATTGGGATGTGAACCCCAGCTTAGTTTAGCACTTAACTCCATTTCTGTGACAGGGCAAGGAAACAGTATCTGAAATGAAGAGGCAAGTGTAGCGTGGGATTGTGCTACATATAAAAGTAACCACCTCTCATGCAAGTTAGCTTGGATGAGGGTGCATGCTCTGAGCCATATAATGCAGATTACCTCCACACAGGAGATGTGTTTGTTCCATCTGCTCCTTTGTTGCTCTCTATAGAGGATGAGTTCAAGAATAAAATATGAGGATATGACAGTGAGCAGAAATAGGTCATCAGACACAGGATTTTAAAGGGTTTACTGCTAATCCAGGGTTGTTTGGTCCTGGGGAGCATAATGATTTGAAACAACTGTATTCCATCAGTTTATCTGTTGGGAATAAGTAGCCTTGGGCTGGGCTTAAGCTTCTACAGATGCTGTGGTAGGAAAGGCTGCCATGAAATACTCCTTAAGAGCCCATCCTCAGTTGCTGGCAGATGATCTATGTACCCTTGCATGGGGCTGTGCCTAGTTAGGTGATTTTTCTTTGTAGTGAAGTTAAGATGTGCAGATGAACACGTGTATTCTGATCCCAGGACTGGCAGAACCGTCGAGGAGGTGCTGAGGAGGAGTTCTGTACAAATCACTGCACTCCTCAGAACTATCACTCAGGTGGTGAGGGCTCTAACCCAGGGCATTCTCAAAATAACCAGCATGACTTTTGCGCTCGTGAGAGGTGCCAGACTGACAGCTGTGGAGACTGAACCCTTCTATTTATCCACAGAACAGGTACAGCACAGACAGCAGCACTGCGAGCTTCCCCACAGTGTCTCCTCAATGTGTCTCAACCCTGTTCTGGAGGAACCACCTGTTGAGGTGAGAAGGTAGTTCAGTCTCTTCGTGTCCTGGCAATCCTTGGCCTGACTGCTGAGGCTGCTGAGCAGGGTGTCAGCTCATGCAAACTGTGATGTGAACCTGCAGAACCCGGGCTGATTCAGCAGATTTCATGTTAACAGGAGATATATTCCACATATTTGCTGTCCCCCCCACAGCCCCCTTCTTGCCCACAGTTGAAGGGGTAGCTACAACAGTTGTATGGTATTCTGTATGGCAGAAATAGATTATAGAAATATGTCCTATGCTAATATGTGCCCTTAGTCTACAAAATTAACTCGTTTACCTGATTTTCTGCATATTATAAAACACTTATTGTCCATCCCCTTTTCCTCCTGGCACTGCAGCTTCTAATAAGGTCCTTATGAGCTAATGCAGTATTTAGACACTGAAGCTTTAAAAACCTGCTTTGCTTTGCAAAAATAGTAGGAAACTGGGTGGATAATAAGTTAATCACTACAACTGATTATCTCTAGTGGGACAGCAGTTAATAACACTAGGAAATGGGGAAAGTGTTTTGAAATTTGTAAAAGGAGAATAAAGCTAGATGTTTCCCATGCTCCAGAAAAGAAATTTGCTTAAGCAACTCTGCAGTTTGGGAGATTGATCCAAGCTTAGCCTTTTATTTGATTCATGGCTTTGAGGCTGTTTTTCAGCTATGATAAAATTTTCTACAGCCAACAAAAGTCTTGGTACTGATGCTTCTGTGGCTTTGGTGGGGTTTTTTCCTTTTTTTTTTTTTTTTTTAATAAAAGAAGCTGAAACAAGGATATGTAAGACTATTCTCATGATTTGAGAAATTTTCTTTGCCAAATGTTAGGTACTGTCTTGAGCATCAGATCAGTTTTAACTTCAAACATCACTTAGAAAAAGGGATTTGTGTACATGTTTAAAGCATTTGTTCATATTACTAAGGTCTCAGGTCAGTGGTAGTACAGATAAAGCAATGCAAACTTGTAGGGTTTTTTTCTCTGGTTATTCTGTATTTTTGTCTCTATTTGCATGCACACCTCATGTGACACTTCTGACGACTGGGAAGGCACAGTCATTCAGTAGCTGCTGTGCTGAATTTCAGGATTCTGGATAATGGCAGAATGAATGTTTTAATTCTTCATCTCCTGATGTTTCTAATTGCAATGATATCCCCTCCTGAATGCAGTCTAGAAAATTAGCTATAATTACTGTAATGACAGCTAATTGATTTCCATGAGCCTTTCCCCTGACATGTTGGCTTTCATCTGCAGACCCATTCTGAGGAGAGACCATTCCAGTGTGAGGAATGCAAAGCTTTGTTCCGAACGCCGTTCTCCCTGCAGAGACATCTGTTAATCCATAACAGTAAGTCAGAGAGGAAAAAGAGCTTCCTCAGTCCTCACACTTCCCTGAGAAAGCACCTTGCTCTAATATGCAACTTGCTATATTAAATTGGTTCAATTAAGATTCAACTCTAACCCCAGGGAGTTGGAAAATTCACAGCCAAAGCCAGACCTTGTCTTGAAGTGCACTTCTGTGCAAATCCAAATATGCTGTAGAAAATGTAGCAATAATTTGAGGTCTGATAAGGAGAGAGATTGATTTCTGCATTGTGTGATAGTGTTACCTCCATTTTAAGCAAGAAAAAATGGAACCAGAGATGACTTGGTGACTTGCTTAGCTTTTATGGGTAATTGGATTTAGAGCTTGACACTAAGATTCTTTCTCCTGTGCCAGCCCAGGCTCATGTTTCCTGCCTCTGGCATGGAACTAACAGCTTAGAGGAATGTTGTGGCCGTTTTCCCTCATGAGTAACTTGTTTTTGGCATTCTGTCCTTTTTTTTAACTGACTGCATAAACATTTATTTTTGGTGGCATTTTCTCCGTCTTTAATATTTTCAGAGCCCAAGACTAACATTCAGCCCTGTGTACATCAGCAAAAAATAGATTTTGGAAAACACTCCTGAGCTAAAATCCTTGTAGCTTAGCAGGCAGCACTTTGATTTGGGGAATATCCACCTTGGTCTAACTAAGAAAACCACAGTGTTTCTGTCAGATGAATTGTTGCACTGGCGTGTTTGGTTTGTTCTTTTACAATTATCTTTCATCTTTCATAAGGCATTGCATTTTGTCAAGTTTTTTGCCAATGATAAATGTTAAAAAGGATGAGGGGAAAGTTTAAAAACCTCTTCAGTAATGTTTATTGTAATAGAAAGCATTTGCAGACTATCCAAAAGCCATCATTCAGAGTGTGCAGAATTGTAGGCCTTGGTTAAGATCTCTTTAAAAACATATACTTTGACTTTGTTTTTCTTTTTTAAGAGGATGGGAGCTCAGGAAATTTGAGATCTTTGTGTTAGTACTGTGATTTGTGGCAGATTTAGCTATTCCTGAACCACCACTGCTTGAGCAGATCTGAAATATATCAGACTGTGAAGTGCAGTGGCAGTGCCATTGTCTAGTCACTCTGCTTGTTACAAAGGACAAAGCAGGCTTTTGTAGGTGATAATTTCTGTCACCTTAGCTAAAACTGCCCAAAATGAATCAAAGTCCTAGCTGATAACAATTGGTGTTTTTAATTAATCACAGGGAAGATTAATAAAAAACACCAACAACTGACCAACCTTACAAGAAGCCCTTAATACAACAGAATATGAGCAAAGCTTTGTGTTGTGCTACATCTTTCTTGTCTGTAGAGCCCTCTAAAAGAAGTGTTGACAGACCAAGAGCAACGTGGGAGTCATTACTAGGATGAACTGAAGAATAAACAGTTTCCAGTTTCAGGCTGTGATTAAAACAAGGGACTCTCTTGCCTGAGAAGAGCTTGTGTTCCCAGTGAAGAAATGTAGAACTCTCTCCCTTGTGGCCTAACTCTGGACTGATAATTGTGCTGCCATGGCCATGAATTTGCTTCCGTTATTAATTTTTCTGAAAGAACAAGCATCAGTGTATTTCCACAAAAATCTGGTGTCTTTAGACTTGTTTTTTTCTCTTTGTAAGGTGAGAGGACCTTCAAGTGTGATCACTGTGATGCTACTTTCAAAAGAAAGGACACATTAAATGTTCACATTCAAGTTGTACACGATGGACACAAGAAATACAAGTGTGATCTCTGTGACAAAGCTTTTGTGACACCCTCAGTCTTGAAGAGCCATAAGAAAGTGAGTGTAAAATCAGCTGGTTGTATTCATTCCTTGAGACCTGGCCTGCAATACTGGTACATTGATTTCAGTTTAAATTTTTTTGAAGGATCTTGCCAAGATGGATCATGTAAAAATACTGTTTGGAGTCACTGATGAGCTCTGCACAGATTTTAAAACTTTTCCTCATACTGCTTTCTAAAAAAATTCAGGAAGACTTGCTTTTTCACACTAAGAATGTCCATATATGTATTTTTATTTTAATGGACTAGGACTGGCTGTATGTTTGTGAGCCTTGTAATGTATTGATCCCAGATATCCCTTTTGTATTTGCATGTTTGGAAAGAATAAATAACTGTCTGTCTGGTGTTCCCCAGTGTTGCTGTTAGAGTTACAAGTGATTTCCAAATAGCTCGACCCTAATCAAGAGGGATTTAATTCATAAACTTAAAGTCAGAGAGTGAAAAACTGTGCAAGTCCACCCAGTTTTGAAATGAGATTTCATTTACTCCTCCAGCTGCAGCATAATATGTACTATGTGAGATATGGTTTTTATGATGTAATGAAGAATTTAATGTCACTTCAGTGTCTTTCATAAACAATAGGAATTAATTTCCCTATCTGAAGAGAGTCACGTGCAGACCTCAAAACCCACATAGTCAGCTTTACACATAATTGAATGTGTTATCTTCCCTGTCCCATTTAAATTAACACTTTTAAATGAAGTAATCTGAAATTCTCCAGTAAAAGAGCAGCCACAGCTATAAAAGAGGGAGTTGAAAGTACAGTGTGAAAAATGATGACCTTGTATGTAATTGATTTCAAGGTGGTCTTGCTGTTGACAACACAGGTTGGATGGCAGAGTTTGTGATTATTTTTTATCAATTTTGAAGTAGTTCTTATATCAGCAAGGCCCTCTAGCCCTAAAAGCTTGATTTCAAAAGGCAAGCTCAGTGTAAGATTTAGTGAGACACCTTTGAAAGCTTCAGTTCCAATTTGCACCAGCAAAAGTTATACTTGGTTGAGTAAACTATTTGCACTATATTTCATAATGTAATAGTATTCTGTGAAATCAAAGGCTTTTAAAAATAGACCCATTTATGCATATTAAATTTATTAGGTAACCAAACTATTGCTTGCTGGTTTAGAAACCACTAGCACAGATATCCAGCTGAAAAACAGGAGTCCTACTCTTGCAGTCATGGAAGTACACTAAGGTGAATTGGACATTTTTAATAGTAACTATTTAGAAAATAATAAACTTAGGAACTGAAAACCCAGTTCACTTTGCCAGTAATAATGAATTTTTTTTTAGAAATTTTAGAAGAAAATTGAAAGAACACCTAGAGCTAAATCCTTAGAATCTCTGCCTGATGTCACCATGTAAAATATATAATGGAGGTAATAGCAGTCAATGTCAATACAGTGAAAATATTCCATATTTCACATCTTTTACATCTGTGGTGAATAGTCATCCTTGTCTTTCCCCACTCCTTGCAGACTCACACGGGAGAAAAAGAGAAGATCTGCCCATATTGTGGACAGAAGTTTGCAAGCAATGGAACACTAAGAGTTCATATTCGAAGCCATACAGGTATTTATGTATATGCATACTTAGGTATTATAATGAACTGAGAAGACTTTCTAAATATATAACAAGGTATCTGTATGTCCAATTTACCTGTCTTCAAATAGAAATTGAAATTTACAGGTAGGCCTAACACAACATCTTTTTTCAGACTTACTTTTACCTGCTTAATGTGTGAAACCTCTTGTCAGGTTCCGTTTTGTGAGCTTGCACTTCTGTTTTAACAAGTGGCATGAGGTGACTGAAAGAGATTTCTTTCTGACAGTCTGCTTTCAACATAAAATAGCATAGACTTGCCTTTGACAGTCAGAGCATCAGTTATCAAATAGCCTTCCCGTGACATTCCATTCACTCTGCATAAGCAGATTTGGTTTGCGGTATTTTCTGTGCACTGTCAGTGTTAGACAGAGTAGAAAGGAAAGGCCTTAGTTTTTCAAGCTGAGAGTGCAGATAGCTCTTGGGAAAATGTTTTGTAGCTCTCTGGGTAAAGATGCTTTTCACACATGTGCTGCTGCCAGTTACATTTAGGCTCTCTCAAAAAAGCTTTCCTAAATTTAGGATTTAGGCTGAGGTGAATTTCATGAAAACCACACACCAGAGATATCTAACCTTGAGCTTTGCAAAACTTGTAGCCATTATTCGTGGAGAAACAGTGAACTATGATATTTTGAACTTAACTTGAAGCAGAAAGGCACCGAAGACTTTCAGTACATTTGTAAATAGGAGAATTGGAACAAGGGCTGTGAAAAAAGCTTGTGAAAGAATAATGCTGCAGAAGGAGGGAAACTTTCAAGGTGTCTTTCTTTACCCAAAAAGCTAGAAGCAGTCATTTTGGAGAGTTACTAACTCAGGAAAAATGCCCTGCTAAATTAATTTATGATGCCCTGTGATAAATAAACTCTGACCTTTCCTCTTCCAGTCTGGCTGCTATTGTGGTGTCATCCACGTTTTTGGTGGAGAGTTTTGTGGTTTGCATCCTTCAGTGTGAGAATTAACTGAAATATATTGGTCTTGATGTCATCCTGTTAGGGTTTCTGCCCATTTCTTGATTATCCTTGTAAAAGATGGAGGGGGGGACAGTTGCTGCTAAGTTGTGACTTGTGGTTTAAACAACTATTTTTAAGTTATGTGGCACAATGCCTTCTGTAAAGTTTGAGTGAGAAAAAGCCATAGTTGGATTCATGTTGTAATTCTGTAAAGGTGGGGGTTTTTTTGTGCTGTACCTGAAGACTTCAGTCTTGTTCATGGTCATGATAGATGCATACTGATCATGAGAGGAAATGGTTGTCATGTGTGCAGTGGGCCTGAGGAGGCAGCTTTTGAAGAATCATCATTGCCAAAGAAAGTAAGGGTAGCTGATGGAGGAAATCCATGTCATCTGCAGAAAAAAAATGTTGAGCACTGATTTAGTATCTCTTAGTAATAAAGTTCCCTTCATCATGAAATCCTTGACAACTTTTCAGGGACTATCTGAGCAGTAAGAAACTTTCAGTTCATCAAACAGTGGACTCACAAACTTATTTTATTCAGAGATGGATGTTTGGTTTCTAAATGTTGCAGTGATGAATGCTTGATGTTCTTGGTATCTGTTAAATTCCGTGGGTTTGAATTAATCATTTCAAAACTGTGCCCTGCTTTTTTTCTTTGGTCAGACTTCAAAGTATTGCTTTTCTTTCTGAGCTAGAAGTGAAACAACCAGCCACTGTCTGTTTTCAAGAGGTGATTCATCTTGGTGAATCAGCCTTGAGCTGGGGCTGAGCTTTTGGTGCAACTAAGCATTACAGCATAAGTGCAAATGCTGCAAAGACCTTCCTGTCTTAGTGGTTACAGATGATGAGGTTTGAGATGCAGGTACAGACATTGGCATTATCCCATTTTCAGTGGTCAGCTAGACTTTGCTTTATTAGCTACTTTATGTAAGAGGCTTTGTTCTGTATTTACAAAATAAAGCCAGGTAGGGTTTTTTTAAAGATGATTGTGCATAAATTTTTATCCTTTTTTCATTTATAAAGCTGTCATTTTATAAAAGCTGAGATTCTTGGGTACCCTCCTGGTTCTGCTTTGAAATGGTATTTTTGATATGCTTAATAATCCATATTCAAAAGTAGAGGCTCAAGGGGGTTTTGTCTTTTAACATGCGGTATGTTCTTAAATACTGTTACTCACAGACCTATGCATGCTTCCTCGATAAGGAGTTCTCTTCCCTCTTTTATCTTGAGTAAGGCTCTGTAAATGGGCCCTAACAGTACTTGGCCTTTTGCAGAAACTGAGCTGGTTTGGGGTGAGTGCACATGTCTGCATGTGGATGTACAGAGGGAAGGGGGTGATGTTTGCATCTGAACCTGGGGTATTGCTGTGCAATTCATCATCTGGTTTTCAGCCCTGGCATGACAGAGACAGCGCTCTGTGGGTCAGCTGAAACACTAGAGCACATTCTCCCTCTCCTGTATCCTGTTGGTTTATGGCTTCTTGGGGTCAGAGGGAGCTGGGGTTAATTCAGCAAAAGAATCCTTTTGCTGTGATATAAATTCCTTGGCTTGTTCATAAATTGTAGAAAAGAAATTCTGTGGTCTGCTCCTTGGGCTCAAAAACTGAGGGCCGGGAAGGTTAATTGCTTCCCTAAAGTTTTAAGCAACTTTCAGTGTTAACAGTTACTGGCTGTGGTTTGTGCAGCTTCATGGTTGCCTTATATGTAGCTATTTAAATCTGATAATTGCTGGACTGTGTGTGTATCTGTGTGTGCCTCCTGTGGACTGGTATACACACATTCTATCTGCCTGTTGCTTTCCTAATGAGCTGTGTCCTAATCTCTTCCATCCTCATGATGTAGCACATCAACTTGTGCAACGGTGAAAGTTATTCTGAAGTAGTTTATATTTTCAGCTAAATTTATTTTTGGGTCAGGAGAATTAAAAGGTTTTAACAGTAATTCTTCCTTTCTATGCTTTCTTTTACCTACTGTTACTTAGGAACTGATGAGGACCAACTAATGACCAGAAATGTCTTCCAGAAAATGCTTATACATGCAAATGTAGGTTAAAACACATTTTTTAAAAAAACCCTAATATTTCATTTTGCATTTTCCATCCCAATTTGTCCAACAAATTTGTCCTGACATAAAGCCAGTAAAATAACTTTACATCTGTTGTAAACATTTTCTTAATTGTTCTCTTCAATGCCATTTGAAAGCCATGACTTATTGTAGCATTCTTACCTGTTATATGCTCTGGTATGTGCAAAAAGTAGCTTTATTTTTTAAGCACGAGTTGAGAAGGTTCTTTGTAAATTTACTTCCATATACTCGAGTAAAAGATATTACCAAGAGATTTCACTGAATCAGCAAAAAACATTAGGACCAGACTTCTGTATCCTTTGTGCCACCACAATTCACCTCATCTTTTCCATTTCCATAAGTAAGGATTGTTTCATCGGCTTGTAAAAACATTCCTTCGTGCCTTTCCACTAAAACTTCAGATGCTGATTGCCTTCTGGAGATGTCTCCCATCCTCTGCATTGGGAGCCTGATGTTGGGCCCCTAGTTTTGCCACTGTGGTCAAATTTCTCTAACTAGATTGACTAGGCTTTTGAGCATATTTACAATCTTATTTAAGTCCCAGCTGTATAAAAGTCTGCATCCAAGCTTTGCACTTTCGTGTAAAAATTCCTGAGCAACAAGATACTAGTTGTGGAGTTACAATAAAAATCTTTGGTTATTAACAGCAGTTCAGTCATCTCTGAACATAGAATACTTCAAAGTAGTTGAAGGAAGGAATGATACACTATAACTTTCTTTTATTGCAGTGTAAAATATGTCTCCAAACGTTTAATACCCAAACAAGCAACTGGTTGTTCATGTATATAATGATGTAGAGCCAGGGTCCCATTCTAGCAGATCTTCTGGCAAATTACCTTATAGGTGATTTATATTTTCTTACATGGAAAAAAAGATAAAAGGGAAGCTTGGAGGAACTTCCTCTCAAATCACAGTGAAGTATGTGAAAGGATGTATCTGTATCTAGTCAGTGAACAGCTTGCACATGTCTACAGATAAGTTATTTCTATTCAATAACTTATAAATGGTCTCTCTTTTATCTATCCAATTAAAAAAGTAGCTTGCAGAAAGCCTCAAAGGTAAGGATTCTGCATTTCTGAACCTTTCAGTTTATACATCATTGTCCTTTTTATCTCTAGACAACAGTTAAATCTTTAAAAATACCTGTAAAGTTTCATGCAGCTGTCAGCTTCTTGTTCTCTGTACCCATGAATGAAGAAATGCTCATTTAAGGGGGAGATTATTTCAATATTAGTGACAGCCTTAGTTCAGATGAATTACTGATTGATAAATGCATATACTTTAAAAGATTTAGTTGGCCATTGTGTTCACTGAAGTCATAGATGGTAATTCTCCATTGATAAGGAAAGCAAATTGCTTAATTCCCCTGATGTATGGCCAGGTTTTTATTTGTGGATAAAATCTTAATATCACTGGAGAACTGCTGAGAAATGTAAGTAATAATGGTAGTTCCTGCTTTACTGCAGGGAGTCAGACAGCTTTCTTATTTGGTAGGGTTTTTTACTAGTCTTTATGATTCATTTAGTTACAGATAGCCAATATCTCAATTATATCACGATAATTTTGGTGGACCAGATAGGACAAAAATTTTATCTATTAGTCTTAACTAGGGGTAATCTGAATTCTTCAAATAAACCCCAAACTTTGCAGAAAACAAACTTTCTCTGCTGTGAAATTGCCACTTCCATACCTCAAAGAATAAAGGATAGCTAAGTACTAAGAAAAAGACAATAAAAAAAAATGGTTAAAGCCTTCTGTTTTTTCCATATTTTGAAAAGAACAATGTTTGAGTTTTTTTCTTGTTGAATATGTGACCGTTTTTAGTGAATGAGAAGTGCACGTGGTTGTCTCACATAAGAACAATTCTAGTTCTCCCCTGTGCCTGGAAATACTGCAGCTTGGTTAGGAAGCATTCAGAAATACACAAGCTTAGTGTTATTAATCATCAGTGAAGAAAAAAATGACTGGGAAAACCAGAGACGTTTAATCTCTTGTCCTTGGAGTCGGCCACATTTGAGTATTGGTTAAAATTAAATAAGAAATGTCTCCAGCTGACCCATACCTGGGTACTCTTTCTCAGAGAACAGGACTCCCAGAGCAGCCAGTGACTTACCTGGCTCACTATGAGTATAAAATTCCCTGTGCATTTGGTGTTTCTGGGTCTTGCCTCAGCTGATGTCCTCAAGTATTTTATCTTTACAATCACAAAGCAGTTTAGTTCTTGCAATGGAAAGGCTACTCCTGTGTGGGTACTTCTAAAGTGCAAAATTTTGAAGGTTTAGTGGTTGAAAATCAGGCAGGCCAGAATTTTGCATAGATCAGGTCACTTTTTATTGTTTAGTCCAGGTGTCATAGAGAAAGCTTCGAGCTTCTACAGTTGGCTCCTTGGTTACTCTCCTGTTATTTTCCCTTCCTAGGATTCCTGGCCAAAATGACACAAATGCTTGAGAGCTGCAGGGTATTAAATGTTTCTGAAGATGATACTGGGTATACAGAAAACTGCCATGTCCACATGAGAAGAAGTTTATTATTTTGAAGAAGTATCTGTTTTCTCAAGGGCCCAAAGGGGTGAAATTTTCTTGACGATTTTCTTGAATTTTTAATCTTCATTCAGTAATTGATTTTCTGGCGTTTTCTAATTTAAGTTCTGTTGAAATCACTTGCTTCCTTTAAGTTCTTTTCATGCGGGAGAAATTCAGGTCTGTGTATCTTAGGTTTGTCTCTGTGTGTTCATCCGTGTCTAGTGCATTGACTGAATTATATACAGTTAAGGACACAAACTTTCTTTTCACTTTAATGGGACCACTGATTACAGAGCAGCAGCAGCTGAGGATAAATGTGTGACACTGTCAGGAGCTCTCTGTGAACAGACAGTGTTCCAGAGCATATGTCACAGATTATAATTTTGTTACATCCGTTAACCTTTTGCCCATCCTTAGTTGCTGGTGAATGCTGTCATCACCCCAAATTATCTCTGACTGAAAGAGCTTTCTTGCAATTCCCATTCTGGGCTGCCCTGTGGATCATCTGCTGTGGAGCGTTGCATATGTGATCCAGATGGCTCCCCTTGCCTCCAAATTCTTCTCCAGGTGAACTGACTTCTTTCCACTGCACTAGGGAGATGGTGTAGTCTCCCTCATCCCCTCTCCCTCCCCCAGCCTTGAGGTAGGGCTTTATAAAAGGTTGTACTTCACCATAACTGTTCTGAAAGCTGGCATGTTGAAATAATGCACACACACACATGTATATGTGAAACCATCCTTGTAATAGTAGTTCAACACCTGAAAAGGAGCTATGTTTAGAAGATGGAAAAAGAGCTGTATTTAGAACATGGTAAATAGTCTGTGTAAGAGCCTGAGGGACCACATTGCTATAATTTGTTATTTTTTTAAGAAAACCAAAGAAAACAACTCCTTTGAAGTTGCACACACTGGACACCTGATAGGTCTTTTTCTGACCTAGACCAGTGGTGCTGAACACAGTGACTGACTAAGCAGAGACATATTAAAAAGTACATAAAAACCTCCCACCTTGACAATTTCACTGCATAATTCAAATTCTGCATTCTTTAAAAGAGCAGTTGAGTTCCAATAAAGACAGAAAGCCAAGGAATTTGTGCATACCTGAGAACTGTATACATGTGACCAGACAAGCTGCATGGGAATGGAGGCAGTAAATATGACTCCAAATTTACCAGAATGAAGTAGAAGTAATGCCTGTATGTGGTTTGAAAGAGCTCTGGGAGACTGCTCCCTGAACAGTGGTGCATTGAATACATCCTTCAATACACTGTGGACTGCCTTCTTTGTTTCTCTTTCTTTTTTGTTTTGATGGTCTCTTCAGACACTTTTGTTGCACTATTTGTTGAGCAGTCCTTGATTAGGATTATTTCTCTGTAGCATGTTTCATTTGTCTCACTGGATGGGGATATATTTCTCACCTGTTAAGTCTGTATTTGGTTGATCTTACCTGAGGCCATTGTCTCAAAGTGATCACTTACATTGGTGCTCATGTCAGGTTTCCACCTGACCTGTAATCAGCTTTTATTTTTTTTTTCTGTGGCTCAACTGACTGTAGGGAATGCAAAATACAGTGTGGAAATAGCAACACCTATGACTAACTTGAGTTATTGTGTCTCAAATCTTAAAAAACTTCACTACTGTGTATTTGGTTTTGTTCCTTAATTGTTTTGTTCCTGTGGTGTCTGAGTCTGAGAAATCTGGGTGCTAATTGCAAATGTCTCATGGGCAATTGTCCTTCCTGAGTCAAACTGGAATGGAGGAATCTGGTGTTTAACTTCTTATGCTACATTAAGGTCCAGTAGATATTGTGATCTCAAGCTAGAGATGTACACACTTGAGGGGAAAAAAAAGATATCAATTCTGTCATGACATGGTTTCAGATCAAGATCCCATATGTTTTTCAATCATGGAATTGTTTTTCATAATCCTTGTATTAAGGTTAAATTTATTTTTATTACGTTGAAAGCTTTGTTTTTTTGTTCATACAAAATCTGGAAGTGGAATGTCTAGACTTTGAATTATGCTAAATCCACTGCAATTTATCCTAGGATTATTTATTTGGGGCTGTTTGTGCTGAAGTGCCATTAATGTGTTGAGCAGTTTGTTCTGGGACAGCAGGGACATGACAGTCAGCTGTAACTCGAGGGCAAACACGACATTTGGTGCATTTTCCCTTGCCTGAGTGTTTTGTGATTTTAATGATAGCAATTCTTCTTCGTTATTGTTGCATTCACAATGTCTCTTCTGGGCAAGTTGACTGGGCAGGCTGTACGAAGAAGATGCAGTCACTGTGTCTCCTGCATTTTGATACTGGACTAAAGGGAAAAGCCTGCTGGGACATGTTAGTGGAAAGTGCAGGTCATGGTCTCACTTGTGCTTTAATGACAAAGTTGCAAAGATATTTTCCAAATATGAAGTGTTAGGATTAAGGCTGGGTAGTGTATTTGGAAGTTAAAAGATTTTTTTTTTCCCCCCCTCATACTATCCATATCTTTGTGTAGAAAATAGATTTAAAAAATCTCCAAGCATAAAAGTAGCACATATTATAGATATATATTTATTTATATAAAAAAGTGTTTTCTAAAAAAGCTGAGTGCAAACGGCATAATTGTTTATTGGCATCAACTTCACTTAAACAGTGCCCCCTCTTAGTGTATTGTTGCCTACCATACATTGACACTGTATCTCATGCTCCTAGCAGTAAATCCAAGAGAAATTGTAGTTCATCATACAGGAAATCACTTTCTTTCACTTTCATTCTTAGTAACTCCCTCTTGTGAAGGCAAGGGAATAGAGATACATGACTTGCAAGACTGTTTCATATGCTCTTAGTTATTCTTGCTTTTCATCTCCTCCTTGGAGATCCATTCATTCTCTCCTCAGAGAAGTTTTGCATTGGGAAATCTGTAATTGGGATTTGGTGGTCTTGGCCTGACACTAGATGGATGTGGAAGCACTGATGGTTAATGCCTCCTTCCCTGGAGCTTTTATCACATCACAGTTGAGCTCCAGTTTTAGTTAGTGACAATTCTGAACTCTGTTGCAGCACAAACCCTTCTCCTTTATGGACACCTGCAGTAGTTCTGTATGAGACACTGCACTTGAACAAACCTTTATGTGTGGGAGGAATATTTTTAGCATTCATTATTTCAAATCTGTGTTTTCCTCTGTTGTCATGTTATTCCATTTGCATATAACAGTATAAAAGAAGGTTCAACTGCTCCTGTTTATCTTGCAGGACTTAGAGTGGGGCCAACTGTGTGAGACTCCTCTTGGGGAGCACCTGCTTCCCAATAGTCCCATTGACTGATCTGTTACTGGAATCATTCTTTATGAGCTACTGACTGGTAGCATAAATAATGGAAGAAGGAAGTTGCTTTTGTAAGCACAGGGACACTTGTACACATTTTAAGCATTCAGACTACAAAGATTAGGGGAAAGAAAACAAAAAATAAGAGCAACACTTAAATTAGCTGGGGTCATCCTTTAAGTAGTTTCCCTGGCAATTATTAATGACACAAGTGTGTGAGGAATTGTTTGTGTAATTTAGAAAAACAAGATGTCACCAGGCATCAACATCAAGTCAGAGCTGGCAGTGAAGGGTTACATAATAAACCTGATTTTTTTAGATCAGTGAGGATTTTTGAATATTGACAGCTGGTAACAGCTGCTCCAGGCCTGACCTTTTTTCAGGTGCAACACGTTGGATGTGCAGTCCTGTTGTTGCCCTCTGCTGGCATCTGCTGAAAGCTCCTGTGGCCTTAATCATCAAGCACCGTGGTCTCCAGGGCTGATTTCAGGACACTCTTAATCCATGTCAGACCAACTCAAACCCATCCTTTGAAAGAAAAAGTTTTTCTCTTTAAAGAGACTCGAGGGTGGGGGAGAGAGGGAGGAGGGTCGACAGCCCCTACCTGTCAACGCTCATCTGCTTACAACCTGCTGAAAGCTCAAACTTCTCCATTCAAACGCCCTGAAACATAAAAATGTCAGCTGAATTAATTAAATATTTGAGTACTGACAACTGTTGGAGTGTTTGAATTTCAGAGGCATGGGACTAAAGCATCGAGGGTCAGGAGAGAGAGTATCGTATATCAAACTGCTCAGGGAAAGCACAGCTAGAACACACTGATTGTAAAAAGAAATGTAGTTAACCATACTTGCCTGTTTTCCAGGATTGAGTGTGAGTGTTGTTAAGTGTTGTACATTTGGATTATGTTAAATCTCTCTATACATGCAGAAATTCCTTCATGAGCAGAAAGCTGTGTATTGGCTTAGGAGAGTAGGCTTTGCTTAACTGGTATTTTCAAATAAAGGTTTGCTACACCTTCAACGTTATGGTTGTGTAGAACAAATTCTGTTTTGTTAACAGAAAATTAGCTATTGTGTTAATTTTTTGAACTGTGCTTTGCAATGGAAACAACCTGATCTTTGCCATTGAAGTTGTGTGTTCAAGAAGAAGAGGAAACAGGCTCAGATTCCAGTGCATTGACTGAAGAGTACTAAATTAAAATGCAGTTCTTCCAAGTTATGGAGCTTAGAAGTTCTTTTCTGTTTCTTTCTGAACAGCTCAGTATCCACATGACACTAATGTGAGTTTGGGAAAATCGATGCTAAATGACACCAGTTTAATGGAGCATTAAACAAATATCTTTAAGATATGGGATGCTGCAAGGGAGATGCTGGGATTGTTCTGTTTCCATTGCAGCCATAAATTTTCACACAGAAATTGCAGAAACTTTTGATTAACAACCATCTAACACAGCTCAGATACAGCATTAGGAAAGAGTACATTTTATATTTCATTTGAATTTGGACACTCAGAGCCCTCTAATAAAGACCAGATGTGAAATAGAAGAAATATTTGGGGGCAGTTAATGGCTAACTATAAAAATGAGCGTGTGTAAATCACTGGAGAATGTGGTCTGAGCAAGGGCATTAGGTGTTTTCTTTTTTGATTTCTTTTTTTCCCCAAGGCTGTCTGTGTTTATTCATATATTGCTAGTACAAAATCAGCCAGCAAAGAGGAATATTTCGATCCAGCACCTCATCCTGCCCAGATGAACCTTTATTTGTAATTTTTCTAATGCTTAGGTCTGTTCTTGTTTGATCAGAATGTGAAGATAAGGCCAGGAAAAAGTACTTCATTTGACAAACAGTTGTGCTGGAAGGCCTTCTTGTGCCTGAGGCCATATTTCTGGACTCTAATGCTTTTCCTGTTTCCAGGTGAGCGTCCTTACCAGTGTCCTTACTGTGACAAAGCTTTCAGCAAGAATGATGGGCTGAAGATGCACATTCGCACCCACACGAGGGTAAGTCCTACACAGGGGCAAGGGTAGCTCGGGTTTTGTGGCTCCTTGAGGATTGTCTATGAATCATGTGTGGTGAAAAGCAATTAATTACTGTTTGTGTAGAGATTAGGCTATGCCAGCTGAGATATTTTATACCTATCTAAATAAGATGCAAAGATTCAAGTCATTAACTTATAAATAGTAATTCTGACTCCCTAACTGACCTTCTGGTTTCTTCTGTGTTTGATTTCTTTTATGTTGAAATAATAGCAGTACTAACCTCTTCCTTTAATTTATATAGATATAAATTAATGTTGTTTACTGAGTAAACAGTCCTGTAAAGGCTTCACTGTTATTGAAACTTCAGTATGGAGTGCTTTGATTCTTATGTCTCTGTAAAATCCAGTTACTGTGAGCTTTTCTAGAGGCTGTACTTTTCTAACTAAGCTGCAAAATTACTTTATTATTTAACTGAAGGCCAAATAAAAAGCAAATTGCAAATTTCTCTAAGATCATTTTTGAACCTTGAGTCTCATTTGGCTCAAAGGTTCCCTGTTTTAGGAGGAAGACTTGCCATATGTGTGTATATTTGCTAAAGAACAGAGGTGAGGTCCTGGCCCCAATCTGCCAGCAAAGAGGCGGAGAGCTGTCCCTAAACAGCCAGATGTGAATTCCCTCAGAGAAGGGAGATCTCCAGGTAAAGTTAATCTGGTCTAGCATTCAAGTACTACCTGCCTTGATCTTCCCCAGCCACCAGAAGAAATCAAACAAAAAGTTAGAAGTAAACTGTAGCTTTTACTAGTGACTGCATGGGAGCTGTTACCGCTCACAGAGGTCAAGGCAGCCTTGAGGCCAAACTGAGAAAGTTCTTTATCCTGCTGGGAAGTAGGGAGGGTGGTGTTTGAGTTAGCAGTCTCCATCTGCCAATGTGCACACAGAACAGCTTTTTGCATAAGTCAAAATAAGGCCAGAACTGTTTGTGTCATTTTCTACTGTTCTACCTATGCCTTCAGTGTATTACCTTAAGGTCTTAGATAAAGTTTTACCTTGTGTACCCCCCAAACTAACAGAAGTATTCAGTAGTTTGTGCAGTGCTTCCTGATGGTGCATTGGGAGCAGGCTTGTCCCGTGCTGTTAGTTGTTTCTCCTTATTTCCAGCTGTTAAATCACTTTAAGAAGTGCTATAAATTCTTTTGTTACTGTCCCATATTACTGTGTTTGCACCAGGAGAACATTCACGACCATGTAAGCTCTACAGGGCAGTGAGTAAACTAGCCAGTGGTAAACAAGCTCTGAAACAATGCCAAACTTAATTTTTTTTCCTGATTTGTCATGTAGTTTGAATAAAAACAACAAACCTAAGAGCAAACCACACAACCCAAATGTGATAGGAGTGTTTCCAGACATTTGCAATGTCTTGGTCATCCAGGTCTGAAAGGTCACATTTCAGTTCAGTTTTTGCGTGTGTGTGCTAAGCAGACTTCTGTTCCTCTTCACAGTTAGCTATAGAATTAAATTATGGAGGCACTACATGATGTTTTAGACCTTGGTTTGAGGTTTTGACTCTTTCTGTGGTTATGCTGCTCCTATCCCAACACTTCACAGTGAGGCTCATTCATGCATGATTAGCATTCCATGTTCATTTATCCCCATGTAAATGTTTTTTTTACTTTGAGGTAAAAAGAATCAATATTGGTAACATTAACATTACTAGTAATTTTTACAGTTGAAGCCTGTTGCTATAATCTTGCCTCTCCCAACTTTCTCTCTCCTTCATTCAACACCTTATGTAATATTTAAATAGAACTGGACAGATAAAAGGTTGCAAAGAGTAGTAGTAGGAGGAGACAATATAAGTATTACATATTATATGATTACAGGTGTTAATAAAAAAATAGACCAGAAAGCAGAGTTTATTACAAAATTTCACGGATTTTCAAATCAGAATGAGGGGTTATGCTGAGTCTTTTCTGCTGGAAATTATCCATGCAGTACTGTAGGATAATAAGCAGTAGTTGTTCAGGTGAGTAAATATTAGTGCAGTACAGGGGAATAAATATGCATTTTAGGTGATGTGGTTCAAAGTTAAGTGAAAGAACACACTGGTGAAGGGTGTTTAGTATTGGAAAGTACTGTGAGAGGTGAATTGGAAAGACACCATTATTTACAAGAGCACTTGTGTACTTGGCAAGAAAGACTTCAGTCCTAGTGGGTTGGTGCTTGTCAGGAATTCAGTGTACAGGAAACAAACAAACTCCTTTCAGCAGAGAAAACAGCTGCTGAGCTGTTCAGGTGTGTCTTTTTTGAAGTGAGTGCAGGAGATCTGAGTATTAACACGGGAGGACATGTGTTCTAACTGTACTGTGTCAGAACTTTTCCAGAGAAGAAAGGTATCTCTGCAGAAATAGTTTGAAACCCCTGAGTATGGGAGCAGTTCACTGTATGTAACTTGTTCTGTCGTTCTGGGTTATTTCAAAAAAAGACCAAACTAAAGATTAGGAAATAAAAAGTGGAGTGCACTTGCCAGTGGTTTGAGGGCTTTTATCAGTTCTAAGAACAGAAAAATTCAAGTTGCACTTGAAATTTCTTCAGGCATCCTATGATTTGACTTTTCAAAAGCTGGTAAGGTTGTTGGTGCATCCTTTTCTTACCCTTTCCTACACACGCAGTTTGTTTGAAGCTTATTCTTGCACGCAGTGTAATTATTCAAAGAGTAAGTAGTGAGATGTATAAATCCAGAATGTATTTTTGTATCAGCTGAGCCTAGAAATGTGGAAATAAACACAATCATAGCAAATTTCTCATAAAAGTCTTGAAAAAGTGTCTGGTCTTTTGGCCAGAAAAACTATGAAGTAGCTTAAAAACAATACTGTGACATTCTACAAGGAAAATATCATTGTAGAGATTAAATCTACATGTATTTTACCAGTGGGATTAAATGCCAAACCTGATGCTGTGGATCAGGGAAGGCTGCTGGAAAAATCATTGTAGAAAGTTGATTAAGGTCTGGCAGCTGCTAAACTGAGCACAACCTGGGTGGCCACAGGTGTCAGCTCCATGTCTGGAGTAAACAGAGAGAGTCAGGCAAAACCCCTACAGACCACAAAGGGGAGAAAACACCAACCACCTGATATTAAAATGTCACCTGGGTACTGATTTGTTTCCATGTGTTTGGTAAATGTGTTTGGTTTATGGTTTGATGTTTTGGCTTTTTTTGCTCCTTAAGGAGAAATATAACAGCCTAGGAAAACATAAATGAGGAAGTCATTGAAGTTGTTGATGAAATTAATTTACAGCCCATATCAGCTTTGAGGAAGTACATGCAGACTCCCAGCCTTCACAGTGCAGGAAACTTCAGCTCTTTCCTAAGGCTTTATTCAGTTCCTGACATAATATCAGCACTTTGGGCTTAAACATGTGGAAAAATTATTGTATGCTACTGCAATGTAATTGCTAATGTTTGGAAATATGGCCATTGATAGGTACCCAGCATTACTGTCATGTCAGATTGATGTTTTCATTACTTCTGAAAATGAGGCTTTTATTATTGTTTCAGTGATGGAAAATAGAAAGAGTGGAACCTATTTGCAAATGGCTTTTCATCACTTGGTTTGAATATTTCTTATTTCCATATAAGAGATATATGTAGTTTTTATAGCTTATTTAAAAGGTTGGTTTCTGTTGGGTAGAAGGCAGATGGCTGTAGTGCTTAAATTGCACATTTCTGAGGTAATTCAGAAATTACACTGCATCAGTAGGTCCATTTTTGTTTCATGCATAAGTGCCTACAAATTTGAAAACATACATTTAATTATGTTTTAAAAGAGCACCTAATGTTGATAGATTATACTGTAAGGAATAGAAAGTAAAGTGATAAGCATGTTTTTGTCATTCTCCAAGTGAAATTTGCTTGAAATGCCCGGCCAATGTGTATACTGACATGTATATATATTTATATATTTGAAACTTAACACTGCACCCTCTTTTCTTTTTTAACACAGAAGTATATTAAAATAATAGTAAATAAAAAATAATGCAAGAAAAATATTGACAACTGTGACATAATTTCACTTGTTCTGTGTTTCCCAGGAGATATTTTGGCTTAAAGTCTGAAAAAGGGTCATGTGTTCTGGAATCATGCAGTGCTATTGTCAAAAAAAAAAAAAATTACTTGGGATACTAAATATAGTCTTCTGTGCACATGACAGTGTGTAATGAAATAATAAGAAGTGTTGATTCAATTTTGATTTTTTTTCTTTTCCATGTTGGGTTTTATCTATATTTCCCTGTTGGTGAGGCATGTGTGAGTTCCCAAACATCTGTCTGAGGACGATGACTTTGCCAGGGCTGTGGTTTCCTTGCCTGTGGAATCTGTGTTTGTACATAGAATGGAGACGGTTTGAGTCCCACTCCACCTATATTTTCACACTTTTTTTATGGAATGTTGACTGATGATCATCCCTTCCTTGTAGAGTGAAAATGTACTTTTTCTCTGTTGATACTGTTCTTTTTCCAGAAGCAGACGAGCATCTATTGAATTTTCCTTGTAGCTGATTAAATAAACCCTCCTTCACTACATCTTTAGAAGCAGAAAACCTGGCAGTTTAAAAAAAACCCAAAAACACAAAGAAACAAAACTTTTTAGATTATAGGTAGCAAATAGACAGGACTACTACGGAAAATGGAAGTTAATGATACAGTAAAGTCCAACTAATTGCATATACTGGAGCTTTTTAATACGTATACTAATTTCTTTTTGCTGGCAGGCATTTCAGTGAAGCTGCATAGTTTTGTTTTCATTACAAATTTTATTGCAAAAAAGACTTTTCAATACCCCTAAAACTGAATTAATTGAGACCTTTTCTAACAAAAACATTAGTCGCTTCTAATAAAAGTCACTTTTTTGTTTAAATCTGCCAAAATTCTTTCACAGTTGTTTCAACAGGGAAGTTGAAATTATTGGAAATATTTTTTAAAGGATTTTACTTCTCAACTGAGGAAATGTGTACTTGTAAAGTGATTTTTTTATTGAGCTTTAATCATTACAAGATTCAAATCTCTACCACTTCTGTAGAGTTGTAAATTCTCATCAACCTTTGTCTTCCTGTGTCAGTGTTACTTTAGTAACTTAATGCAAGTCTGATGGTTTAAGAAGGTCTGTAACTTGCTGCAACTTCCAAAAGTTTTCCAATTACTTGTCCTTGTGTTGGGCTGCCTGGTTGGATTTGACTCCAGGCACCTGAGATGTTGCTTTTCAAGCTGGTCTAGGCCTGAACTTGTTCCTTCAGTTCACCTTCAGGTGGATTTATTGACAGAATGGTACCTACTCTGGTCACCATGTTTTGATACATTCAGTGTTCAAGTGGCTGAAGAGCTCCCGAGGGACTTAGCAGCATTAATAATTAGTGGCAATGGAAACAAAGTGTTCCTGGTACTGGGGAAAAGTTTCAAAGGCACAAAGCAAAGGGTTTATGTGAAACATGCAGGTGACCTAAACTTAGCATCATTCCCTCAGTGCCTGAGGTGCCCTTTGGATAATGCTTCCTGAAGCCTGTGTTTGTCACTGTCCTCCTTATTTGGAAGCAGATTTCCTGCATTTTCAGGCTGGCAAAACTGCAAGATTTCCAGGTTTCTGCTTGAGAGATTAGTAGCTCTTGGTAGGTGCAAAACTGACTAGGATATTTTAATGTTATTTTTATGATTGGTCTTGTGTGATTATTCTAGGCCACTCTTGTATTCTTGCTGATTTTTTGGGGGGGAACAATTTTTTTATTAACCTTCTGTTCAAGTGATAATTCAAATACATTAGGAGTAATAAAGATATTTTCCAATTCTTCACATAAAAAACAGTTTGAAAGCAGGTTGTGTTACTTTAAGTACAAATCATGAGTAGGTGTTATAAGGCTTCTGGGTGCAAAGGAAATCTGTGTTCTAAAATAATGAAAAGAAAAACATTATTTATTTTAATTTTTTTGTGTGTATCCTGTATCATCACCATTCGTGTCTGCCAATTTTCACGCTCATGTCACAAGTGTAAATGTTTACAAGTAAAATAAGAAGTGATAGGCATTTTGTTTTTTCTCTGAAAGTTCAGCTTTCAGCATGCTGAAAATATGGATCCAGCAAGTTGATAATTGTGTGAAACTTGATGGAGTCAGTGAGTCTCACCCCAAGATTCTACTGATTCCAAGGTGTGCTTTGATGCATGAACAAGATCTACAAGTAGAAATGTGCAATATGTGAAATTACGAAGTAAATCGGAAGTAGATCTGCTGAATTTGGTAGAATGTAAAAATAGAATCTTAAGAGAGATTAGATCCCAGATAGCTCTGGAATTTTAAGTGTGTGCTGTGTATGTCAGCTAAAACCTAGTTGTTAAAAAAGGATTAGCGAGTAACATTTCAGTAGTTAACAAGTTCACTTTCTCAGTGGTATCAGTCTGAAATCACTGTAGCAAATCATTTTAGCCAAAAAATTAAAGAATTAAGGTGTCTTGAGTGTGAGTTCAGCTCTGTTTTGAAGTGCTCTTGGAATGAGTTGCTAGAACCTTCCTTAACTCTAATTAGTTTGAATCTAGACTGTATTTGCCTTGCCACTGCTGTTGAGCTTCTGTAATAGCTCTAAATTCAAGACTAAAAAAGTTAGTTGGAGACGCTCCCTGCCAAAGTCATCCCTGCTTTACCTGCGTGAGGAGCTGTACCAGGTTTACAGAAACAGCCACACACACTAGGGCTAGGTTAATATACATAATGGCTATTCCTTAAGGCAGATACAGCCAACCAAAGCAGCAGTGAGCAGTTCAAGTACTCTGCATTGAAGTATTTCCATCTGCAGGATAGTCTGTGTTCTCTCGAGCTGCCGAAGGTGGTGCAAATGGCCTTAAGATTTTGTCGTGTTCTGAGTGAGGCAAAGCGCAGAATCCAAGGTGTGATTTGGGATTCAGCCATCCACAGACAAATGAGTGTGTATTGCAGGCACTGTTGTATTTGGCAAAGTTGTTAAAATGTTGATTTTTCTCTCAGTTTTAACATAGTAAAGTGAAAATCATCGGAGGAGGGAGCTTTTAAGTAACATTATCAGGCTTACAGCAAAGCACCTTCCAGAATATCATTTGAGCTCTGCTTGGCCTTTCCTTGTTTAGAGGCAGGAAGGCTATAAATCCTGATCTACATGTTCCTATTGATACCTGGCATACCTCAAACTGTGATATTAAATCACTGCAGTATCAGCTCTGTCCTGCCTCTCTCGCTCTCCCTGCTCCCTTCCTCATTTGTATCCTCAGTAAAAGAAAACACATGTAATCCTTTGGCTTTGCTGCCATCATAGTCATGGCCTGGCAGATGCTTTTCGAGCAGAGAGCAGATTTGTAGTGCTAGCAGCTGCTAACTCCTCTGAAGTCAGACTTGGATGATCTTCCCCTAGGAGCTCCTGTTTTGTTGACAGTTAGCAGGTTTTTCCCTTAGTTTGCTATTTTAAACATGTCCAGCTTTATTCTGGTCTCATCATTGGTGCTTATTGTCCTTTCCAGGTGGCATTAACCTTTTCAGACCTGTTGCTGTGGTTTTTAATCTTTTCTTTTTTTTTCCTGTTCATATTTAGAACAGTGATGGTCGTGCCAAGCACTCATCATCTTTTCCATGTTAGAAATGGTGCTTTCTCCAAGTATTGTGCAATGGAAATTTGATATGAAGGGGAGAAGGAGGAGAGACCAAAGGAAAAGCACAGAATGTTTTGTTTTGAAGAAACTGGTTTCTGAGAGTGGTGTCTTCTTTGAAACCAACAACAAAAAAAAGTGCTTTTCTCTGGAGACAAACTTAGGGCCAAGTTTTGCTCTGGACAGCACTTGATTTGACTGAAATAGATGCAGATGCAAATGGAGGGCAGGTTCACTTAGGGGAGAGGAGGCTGGTGTGAATCAGGATTGTGTCTGCTGAACTCACTGGAATATACAGATGTAAGGGCTCTAAAATTAGATCAAAGCTTGGGATGGGTTTGATGCACTACATATGGGAATTTGAATACAAAGGCCAAGGGGATGGTGGGATACACCCCTTTTTGCCACAGAGAATAATGCAAAAATGCAAACAAAGCCTGGGGGAAGATAATATAAGCCCAGATTTGTGGCTTCAGCCTCCCAGAGTTTATAATGGCTCTTCCTCCAAAATGGAATCCTGAAGCCCATTTAAGTCTGAAATAAATGACTTAATCAGGTTAACTCTTTAGATACCCAGGGAACCAGATGATAAAAGGAATGAGTGCTCCTGGTGCAGTTTGCAGTGGTGAATGTTCCCAGAGGTGTTTAAGATGTACACATCATATACTTTACTGTGCACTTTCTGTGAAACAACCTACACCAGGAAAGGCTGTTTTTGAAGAACTCATAGGAACGTGGTTTGTGTTAACCACAGTGCAAAAACCTATTAAGGGGCTGTTGCAGAAACCTGCTTTTCATGTGACTTACTCATACATTCCCTTGAAAAAGGCAAGATGTGCTCCATGAAGTTTTTAGTCAGCCTAGCAAAGCTCCCTGTAACATGAAGTTTTTGGTCTAGATGATGATATTTTATTTTTTATACAGAGCAGATCTTTTTAGGTCATAGGTTATGTTTTCCTCTATGCTGAGGAATCACGGACAATGATGCCTTTTCTAGGAAATCTCATGGGAGGGGACTCCAAAATGAGGAAACCCCATCTTCACCCCACGGAGGTCTCTGGACCTACAAAGAGCTGCCCTAAAGAGAGACTGGGACATACCCAGAGCAACACTAATTTGTAGTCCACTGTGTTGGGTGTATGGTTTATGCTGGTGAATCCTGGCAGGATTCAGCAGTATATGGAGACCTGATTGTTCCCAATATACTGAGAGTAAGAATTCAATAGGCAGAGAGCTTGTTCCCTTTGTTGCTTTAACACCTGAGTTGTTCTGTCTTGCTTACCCTTGGGTCCCACATTATGTCCCAAAAGAAATTTAAAACCACTGCCTACTATTTTTTAATTCATTGTTTTCAATTTAGTAAAAAGTGTTTACTTTGTCATCTGAAACACCCTTCTTCAGAACTTAGGCAATACAGAATTAGACACCACAGGATGAAAGAAGTATAGCCAATTCAAAATTTTTAATGGGGCCATTTGACTTAAGTGTTCCACAGATTTTTTTCATAACTTTAGTGGAATCAAGGTGGAATTACAGGTTATATGAATTTCTATACTCAGGAACAACTTTAAAGAAAAAAATCTTTATGTAGCTGGTTTTCCTTACATATCTCTACGTAACTGAGGTCAGTGATATTGCAGCTTTTATACCATCATATGTTACAGTAGCTGCTAACCAATAGTTCTAATAAAAATACAGATGGCTTGGTTTGCCATCTGCACTTTTGAGATTCTGCAATGAATATATGATTAACCTTCTGTCACCACTTTTCAAAATAAGTTTTTGCTCTACTCCAAGCTTTCCTTGTACCTCCTCTTCCTCTCCTCACCTTCCCCTGCTTGGAAACCTGCTAATAAACCTGAAGTTTTGGGGGACAATCTTTCTCATCTGTATGCTTTAAGCATTTGTGGAGGATAAAGGAAAGTAAAATTGGAATTTTATGTTTCTTTACCTTTCACGTGACAAAAAGCAGGCTCCAAAAATGGCTGGTTCTGAAAGACTGAAACAGATAATTAATTCATAAGTGGGTGTTGAAGTCGAAACTGTCAGGCTACAGCTTTCCCAGCTTTCACTTAATCATTTGAAAGTCGTTTTCTGTTGTTTTCACTGAATGTAATCCCTTAGAGAGAATATAAAACTTGCACCATCCAGCATGGAATTCCGCTGCTTTAACGACTGGGGCTCTGTGTTGACTCACTTTCACTCCCTGTTGTCATCTCATGCAGGAAAAGCCGTACCAGTGCTCCGAGTGTAACAAGGCTTTCAGTCAGAAGCGAGGCCTGGACGAGCACATGAGGACCCACACCGGAGAGAAGCCCTTCCAGTGTGATGTGAGTCCTTCTGTCCCTTTGCCTTCCTGGCTCCAGTGCAGCCCAGGGACTTAACTGCAGTGAGGCCACAGCCTTGCACCTCTTGGCTGTGGCAGAAAGTTACACTTCATGTGGTCTTTGATTACCCAGCTAATGAAAGGCTGTTCAGGGAATTTTATGTACACTCCTTGGCTGCCAAGAGCATTGCACACCCTTTTATTTTATGGTTTGGGATCCCATAAGAGTTATTTTCACCATTATTGATGCAATTTGGATGTTACAAGTTACAAATTCACGCTGGTGGAGTTCCCATCTAAATTGTATGACAGGTTAATAGTTGGAGATTAGCTTAGGTAGGAAAAGGTACCTAATTTATTACATGGAATATGAATGCTTCTAATGTTGAATGACACAAATATGAATTCAGAATTTCCAGTTGGTAGTGAAATTTGAACTGATATTTTCAACATCTGCTCATTTCTCTGACATTCAGTGAGGAAATCTGGGATGCTGTGCACTCTTGCAGTGCTGAAATGCAGTGTGTCATGTTACAGGTCATAGATCACTGCCAGGTACCTTTCATTCAGCACACCCTCCTTTGTATATGACATCCCTCAGACTTTGGGAGGTTGGTGGGAAGGCTGGATGTGCAGAAACTGTTGGGAAATCGTGTCTTTCAGAACCATTGAATGCCAGGATTTAAGTTGTTGCTCAAGGATTTAAAGAAAGCCACCAGAATAGGACACCGAGTTAGTATAGGCACTTTATTTTGTGATACTGGCTCTTACCAAATCAGTTACAAGACTGCCAGCTTTCAGTTATATCCTAGACGCTCAGTTACATCCTGAGCAGCTGTAAATTTGCTCAGAAACTTCTAATTTTGGAATAACAGCTTTGGCAGGAAAATTGCAAGGGCCTGTTAACTGTCCTTGTTTTTAATGAATAACCTGATGCCATTTCCTTGAGAATAAAATATATTAATTTCATGAAAAAGTTCAGCTAAAATATTTTGCTGATGTCTAGAAGTGAGGAGATTTGCTGTATTCTTTTGGGATAATCTCATCCTGGCTCTAAATAGTACCTTGAGAATTTCTCTAACTCCAAATCATTGTCAATAACTTTTTCAGCTTGCAGATTGCTATACTGTTTATCAGCTGTTGGCCAACTTGTAGTGTAAATGCAATTTTTCCCACACTGTGGATCCAAGATTCGCTGCTCTTGGATTCACAGTGTGCTTTTTCAGACTAACTTGGTGTGGTGTTGTATTTTATTCTTTTTTCCTATCTTTAATCAAAAGTAGGAGCTGCATGAAAATACACTTTCCTGCTTCAACTTTTCTGTCAGGTTTCCTCATTAATTAACTAGAACTGTACTTTCCCGAGCCATAGCATGTCTAGAAACAACTGTAATCTATGTCTGGTCCTAGTCCTTCTCTTGCACATTGCATGTTACCAGATGTTTCAGTAGAAGTTACAAGAAAAACAGTAGTGGACAGTTACAAAAAAATGTACCTATGGGAGACATTTATTGTGGGCTACCCGATTCTAAATTTGCTCTTTTACACTCACATAGTCTCACCTGCAATGTTTTATTCTGCTCAAGGTAGCTGTAGATGTTATTTTTCTCACAGTGACTTGTGTGGTAATTTATGGCAGCAGCTTCCACAAATTCTTAACTGTGGAATACCACATACCAATTTTTTTAGACTGTATTTTTGCTTTAAAAAGTTTTGTTTCCAGAACCAGAAATAAAAGCTGTGTCTTCCTGTGTCACTCTCTCAGGGACATGGAATAGGCATTGCAATACAGGACTGAGTTACATGTGAAACTAAGCCTTGTACCCTGTTTGATGAAGGTGCTACAATTTGTTTATGTGTCTATTTCTGTGTCTTATCAGTCAACAAAAGCATTTTCAGAACTTAATGTCTCAAAGCTCTTGCATCCCACAGAAAATAGTGGAAAATGAATATTCCCATTTTAAGATGAAAATTCTAATACATGTCATAGGAAAGTGAGAATAACTGAAATATGGAAGTATGAAATGCATTTTTCCCTATTATATTAGATTTCTATTCTCTCAAGTCCTGCCAGTGTTTTACTGGAGGGCCGTTTGAACTTCAGTTGCCTCAGAGATAACAGATTATTTTTGGGGGGCAGAAAGGTCAAGTACAGCCTGTCCTGGTTTCTTTCCAGTACAGTATTTCCCTCCACTCTGCCTCTAGTTGACCCTACACTTACTTTCAAATGCCAGTCTTTTCCATCCTCCCTGCTTGATCAAAACTTTGATCATTTTGTAGAGATTGATTAGAGTTCAAGTGCACATTAGCAAGAGTGGTTGTAAATCTGTTAAAATACCAGTACTGCTTACAAAATTGATATATGGAGCAAACTCTTAAAAAAAATCCCCAAAACTTTTATGCATAAGAACAGCACAGGAAGTGCCATATCTTTAATAATCCTGTGCATTCCATGCTCTTTTTGAAGAAGGAAGGTAGTACAACATGCCAGAGCCTTGCAGGAACAGGAGGGCACAGAACAAAAGGGTGGCTGTTGGTTGGGTCTGAAAGAGGTAATTATACAGTGGAGGGGGAAAGTTGGACAGTTGAAGTTGCTGTATGAAAGTCATTATTACGTCATGTCATAAAGTCAAAAATGCTCCTTTGCACATACAGTGTTTTTGTCTGGGCAAAAATGAGTTTGGGTGCAAAACTTGCCTCTGGCAATTGCCCTTCTTATGGTCATTGTGTGGCTTTGCCTCAATTGGCATAAAATACATGTTTTAGAGGTCAAGATTATCTACTTGGATAGCCAGTTCTAGTAATCTATCTTGTTTCCAAAAGGAATCAGTAATCATTCAGCATTTTCATTGATACTAATAGGAATTTAAAGCTTCATTTTTCTAAAGAGGGATTGTCCTGGCTCCCCTGAGGCTTTTTTCTGCATGAAGGAGATTTTTGTCTGGAATGAACCTGGAATTTAAGATTGCAAGCCTATGGATGTTCATTCTTGTTTAGTTACATGACTCTTGCCTATTCCATTTGTCAAATCATCAGCATGCTTCCTTTTTTCTTTTTCTTAGGAAATTCATGCATACAATATATACCTGCATGGAAGGTGAATGTGACAATGTAACTGCACAATTTCAGTTGAGTTGATGACTTATCTTAACTCCTAATTCTAACTTTTCTTGGCTTAACTTGTTCTTAACCTTTCATGTTTTTCATTTTAACTTCAGCACAGGGATTTTTATAAGAAGTGATGTCTTGAGCATGGCAGGATCCCTTTTCCACTTACTCAAATGGCAGAATGAACTGGGCTGCTTGGAGTACAGTGGAGGAAGGAAAGCAGCACACCAGCTAATATAGCAAAGGAATTGCACCTCCATTTGCCAGATGTCTTCATCTTCTTGGCCAGGCAGAGAAAGACTGGAACAATGACGTTTCCTTTATAATAATTATTAACCCTTCTTGCAGCCTTCAGAGCCTCTTTTTTCTCAATCCTCTCTCCTTGTAACTGAGCAATTTGAATCAATTCTTTTGGAACCAGCAGATGTCATTCTGGAGATCAGGAAGGAAGTATTTAATTGAGGTTGAACTGAGGGAGGCTTGTGATGCTTTGTCATAATATTCCTCCATCTCAGATAGAAAAATAGCTTTAAAGAAATCTTCCAGCAAACAAGAATAATGATCTTTAAAGAGTTAATCTTCCAAAGACCAGCTCATTTATTAAGTGTTGCAGGTATGTGTGGCTGTGGCTTTGGTGATGTCATATAAGGAGTATTATACATGACTGAAGTGAAGTTTTAATACTTCATTTGTCTTTGTCTTGCCTTCCCTGCCTTAGGTTTGTGATCTGTCCTTCAGCCTGAAGAAAATGCTGATCCGGCACAAGCTGACTCACAACCCCAACCGGCCCATGGCAGAATGCCAGCTTTGCCACAAGAAGTTTACAAGAAATGACTACCTCAAAGTGCACATGGAAAATGTCCATGGGGAAACCGACAGCTAATTACGGCCTCTCGTGAGAAGAATGGAACCAAAGTGCTCCATTTGTACATGTACAAAATCCAGACTTTTCACCTGGCTACTAAGGATGGTCAGGAGAAACAACTGTAATGTGTTCACATGTTATTTTTCCCACTTTTTTTTAAAATATGCAAATAGAAAAAAAACAAAAGATACTCGCACGATGTAAAATAGAGCTTGAAAATAAAATATTGAAGATAAGAGGACTTTGGGAAAATTTTATCCTCATTTGAAAAAAAGGAAAAGAAAAAAGCTTTATGCAAACTTCTGTCTGTTAATTACATCCCTAGAAACGTGGGTATTATTAGCATTACCTGGAAGCCCTGGACATTTGGAGTTGAACCCTTGCCTGTCTGCGACTGTATTTCTGTATCTAAGCTGGAAGGCTCCATTAAAATTACTTAATTTGAAACCACGCAGAATTTGTCATTCTGATTGACTACTAATTACATCCAGGCTGATTTTATTCTTATCATAATTCTACATTTTGGTGTAATGCAATTTTATCTCATTTTGTTTACAATTTTCTTATTGCTAGATGAAACTCATTAACTCGAATTGGTTCTTGAGGTGTATGAGTACAGAACCGAGGAAATCTGTCAACATTAAGTATTCCTGTGTGAGGTTGAGGAGGATTCATTTCTTCTGGTTACATGAAACAAGACTGAAATGAAAACTCTGAGCAATTTAATTTAAGTGCTACATTCATACTCATCATTTTGGCTAGCAAGGCAAATGGAAAGACATCTTAACAGAGGGCTTGAATAGCTGCAGTTCCACAGTTAACATGTACTTGCTTTCCTGGTGAACAGCTGGTTCCCAGAGTGTTTGTTCTTGCTGAATCAGATGCCCTGGATTTCTTCATCCCACTTCACTACTTTTTTTTTTTTTTAAATTCTCTTCATTAGGACTGGGAAAAATACTGCTTTACAACTAGGTAATAATCAAATGCATCATGTTATCTGAGTGAATAGTTTACTGCAGAAAACCCTTCAAAGGAGTTCCCACAGGCCCTCTTGTACCAGCTAGATAACCAAGAAATATTTATCTACAAGGACAGTAAAACTGTAACTTCAGAGGGTGATTGCATATGAAATTCCTGAGTTATCAGCAGTTAATATTAAGGCTCTGGCATTAGCAAACTGTTCATGTTCATTTTGAACCTGTCAGTGTTTTGTAAAATAAACTTGCATTGGGACATTTTGCTTCTAGATTTCATGGGAAAAGAATTCGACTTCTTTCTGAACTGCAGCAGGGATGTTTATGCTGAAATGCACAACGTAATTCTTTCTCTCAGGGTAGCCTCTCCACTCCAAGCCTGTTTATCACATTGTGGTTTTTGTACTCAGAAGAGCAAAAAATGTTATTCAGTAACACTTGAATGTTTTATTGCATTCAATTTGCCTGTTGAAATGCATCTACTTAATTGTTTTTAAACTGTGTAGGATTCCTGCAGATTTTGGAGGAAAAGTGCAATTATGAATAATACTTTTGTTTGTGACAACCACCTATGTGTAACTCTTTGCTTCCTGAGAGGTACATGAAACTTGGACACTTTGCCAGTTCCGTACAAATAATTTATTCATGTAAGTCAAGTGTAATAAATGTATGTAAGGCAAATATAATACAAGAAATCATTAGAGTAGAGTAGAGAATGCTTCCTCTCCTTTTTTGTGGAGATTTTTTTTTAGACTTTATCAGAACAGTCTATTTCTAGGTGCAGAGAACTTTAATTTATTGCTGCTTATTATAGATAAAGTTAATATAATCTTAAGTGTTGAGGTAGCAAAAGCAACTAGTACCATATACTGGAATGGGAGATAGTGTTTTAGCTGTATCTGTTAAGCAAGAAAAATTAGATGGGTGACTTTTTTTTTGTCGCTTTTTGACATCTGAGAAATCAAGAATTCAGTCTTAGAAAAAACAAGATTACAGTTCTTTATATTTTTCCTTCTTCCATTTGGTCAATACAAACTCAGACACAGAGAGCAGCAGAAAGAGAAAGGAAAATGCAATATATTTACATATTTTGCATAGGGCTTTTGCCAGAGATTCTTACTGCCAAGTTGTTGCATGCTTAGAATTAATAGCTGGTTTTGAGAAAAATACTTAATGGCTCACAGTCAGGAAGGAGAATGTACTGGTTTTTCTGGTTTTGGTTGTGGCTGAATAAGTTACAATATGTAAATATTAATTATGCTGTACGTAATCAACAGCAGCAGTTAAATAATTGAAGCTTTGATCTTGTTAATGGCTTCAGTAGAACAAGGGTTGGACAGGATCGATGTGGGAGTGACAGACCTTCCTGGGAAACACAACACGTGGGTGCAGGAGGCTGAAACCCCACTCCAGGTGAGTGTCTCTTCCATCACGTCCTCCAGGAATTTTCCCTTTTGGCTAAAGTGGCAGCAGATCTGCCTGAGCTCCTACAGAGCCAGCACCTGGCTCAGCACCTGCAGGTGTTTCCACAGCAGGAGCTGCCCTGTTCTTTCTATGAGGGGCTTGAGTTGCACTCAGAGGTAATATGTTTCAGATTACTGAATTCATGAGCTGTGTAATTGATTTTATATGCAATGCAGACTTACCATTATGCAATATATTTCTATTTGATCACAGCTTTCCTAAAAACCCCAAACAACAGCGCAAACCAAACAAAGAAAAACCCCCAGCAAGCCCTTCTTAGAGTGAAAATTTCCATTGACAGTCTCTCCACTTGATATTACCTTTGAAAAAAATAGAGAACCTTCCCTTCACCTGATTTGGAGAAATAAATTGCAACCTGTTTTTATAAAGGTAATAGTTAATTTTTTTTAATCATTTATTAAAATATTGACTTTGCCATAGTAAGTTGTGAATTAATATTTAATGTGAAAATCTAAAGATATATTCCTGAAATAATGTGTAATCACTGCAATTTTAGAAGGCCATGATTTCCCCCTCCCCCCCCATTGCATGATTTTCTGCAGATCATAACATTCCATTTATTCTCTTTGTTTTTCCATTAGAGTTAGCCCCTCTTGGAGGGAACTTTGTGTCTGATGTTAGGAACAGGAGCAGTCTCACTAATTCCTTTTACTTTTCAGTCTGATCAGATGTGTGGCCTAAAAGTGATACAAATCATCAATATGGTAAATATCCTTTCATTTGATAACATTGGAATTCTGGTCTACCTGGAAGATTTGTCTGGGAAGGATTTGATGCAACCTTTAATTTAAACTATCAAGTCCTAATTAGAAATCAGATAAAGAAGGAAAACATGTGCCAGGCATTTTATGTCCTTTTAAATTGCAACCTTTAATGCTCTGCATTTGTGTCAATAAGGACCAATACTGTTGGTCTTCAAAGAACTCTGACTATATTTTAATTTTTCAGTTTAAAAGGTAAAACAGTCCCTCTAAAGCATCACCTTTAGAGTAGAGGAGCTGTGTGTTGCTCTCGGTTTGTGATCAGGGTACAGTACAATGTTTTCAATGACATACTCGTTGCACTGAAGTGTTGAGATTCCCTTCGCACTGAGATTTGAAATCTGTTTATTTGGTTTTTTAGGTAAGTGCGAGCTCATAATATGATAGCTGTTACAGCTGTAAAGCTGTGTTCTTGAGCACACTTGAATTCTGACAGCTGATTTTTGTCTCATACAATCTGTGACGCATCAAGAAGATGGAGTAATTTAAGGATCCACAGTAACAGCTGAAAAGTCAGTGGTAAACAGTTTCTTTGACCTGGAAAATTATTCATTGAACATTGTGACCTGGGACAGCCAGTCTTAATTTCATTTAATGGTTATTGCCTATTTTTTAAATCTGTTTTATCCCCTATCCCCTTTCTTTCATTAGCTGTTAGTGAATCCATACTACACTGTGAGCAAGGGCAGACAGTAAACTGGCAAACTCAGTGTCTCCGAGGCATTTTCTGCTCCCTCTCTCTATGCTCAAGTAGATGCCTTTGGGTTTGCTGACATCAGCTACTCTCATGTTCCAACAGGAGTGGGCTCAGAGGCTGTGCAGGACATACAGGCTGTCATCAGCCCTCAGTGGCAAAGGAAACAAGGGGGAAACACCCACTCATGTCACAAATGGAGGAGGGCCATGATGGTGCATTTGTCCCCATGGACTCCAGCTGAGGTGGGTAGGAAAATGTTCTTGGATCTCCATCACTGTGCATGTCCTGGGCCTGATCTCCTTGGAAAAATTGAGATAGTAAGGTGGAGAAACAAAACCAAAGCTACTTAGTGTTTGACGTGTTGGTAGAAATGTGTGCAGGAACATGTTTTGATGCCTGCCTTGAAAGTGGAATTGATTTACTCAGTTCAAGAAAGGGAAGAGCAATAAGAGTTGCCCCGTAGGTTTTTGAATTGGTATGATCTCACAAGCCTTTCACAAACAGGAATGTGTGCATGTGCACAAACTGTTATATAGGTCAGTTATATAAAAGACAGTCTAGAATGAAAAGGTGACTTCAGACAGACTTATAGAGCCTTGAAGCCCAACGTGTTGCTGAAAATTAGTCCAATTTAACTAAATTTTGGAATTTTTACTTAAGGTTTTATTTAACAGATTGTCCTCATAAGCAGGGGCTCAGTTCTGTACAAATACAACCAGAAAATGTCCCAGTTTTAATTTGTATTTCGTTTTCTTTAAATTGAGAACAACAACGAGACAAAAGTGTAAGCTTTTATTAATAGTTATATTGGTTCTATGTGAGAGAAATTTCCCGTAAGGCATCTTGCATCACAGTCTGTGATGTTTCTGCTGTTGAGCAATACAGCTGTTCTTCAAGTATTGTTGATCATAACCTTTAGCTGCAAAATTCCTGAGGTAATGAAAGTGTCTCTTGGCACGTTTGTACAGCATCAGGTAGATCTAGCAAATGGTAAACTGGGAGTACCTGGTTCACAATTCTATTTGTTGCGTGCAAAGCACCTGGTCTTTGCTGAACAATAATGGAAAAGAGGTTTTCATTTCTGTTTTTCTTTGAGAAAGACATTCAGCAAAAAGGAATCATTAGTAAAAATTGTTTGGTTTTTTGTGGTTTTGGGTTTTTTTGGGTTATCCTCCTACAAGGAAAAGACTGTAAGCCCTTAAATCCACAAGTTCATTTCCAGTTTAACAGCTGTTTAAACAAAGCTAGGAGGAAGTGCTACGACAGGTAACTTTGCTGCTGGAGTAGAGACCTCCACTGCAGCATTAGCCAGGTTAACCCTTTAGTACTAATATTGTGATAATTTTCTGTGTCGTGCCTCAGATTGTAAAATATGCTTTAACAAACTTTATCTGCCAAATTCAAGGTACATCATAAATCCACTTTGCATGATGAGAAGCACTGAAGTTGTTTCACAAACTGGTATCTTATTTAAAAATATTTTAAAGTATTCAAGTCTTTTTGTCTGGTATAGTCTGGCTTTTTAAACATAGGTCAGTTATACTGTGATATACTCAGAAGGGTTGTTTTCTACATTATCTTCTACATCTGTATGCAATTTGTTCAGTTTCAAAGCGGATAGGCTGAGGGTTGAATCTGCTGAGATGAAATAATAAAAACCCTTTGGGCATGGAAGAGCAAAACTGTGATTACAGATCTCACTTTGTTTTCTTCCGTTATCACTCAGAACTAAATTATTAAAAACTTTGAATAATAAAAACAAGGTTGAAAATATTTATTTAATAATCAGGTTTAATCTAGAAAATTTAAGAGGAGGGTGAATTATTAAATTAAGACTACACTAATCTTTACTAAAAAGACAAGGCAGACGCTTTTTCTGTGTTTATTGGAGTTTGCTCTGTAACCTGGGCTGCTTGCTGCCTTTCTTTCTGGTATTAAGCTCAGAGTTTACTTTGTAGCTAAATCTTGCCAGATGACACTCACAGCTTATGCAGAGGACATTTTCTACTGTTCTGCATTTACAGAAAGAAAAGGTTGTTTTATTACTCAGTTATTCTGGGCAGAGGGTGCCAAGGCCTGAGCTTTCATATCCTTTCTTGTCATTTCAGCAGCCTTGAGCCATGTAAGGACACCTTCTATTAAATCTTCTGTTTTCTAAACTCTGTGCATCTGAGAGAAAAATCCTGCAGTTGTTTTGTGTGACCTGACCCAAGAGACTTTCTCAAATAGGTGCAATGGAAAGTTTCTTCTGCGGTGAGGATGGTTGTTGATTAGCAGGCGAGGTTTTCCTTTTCAAAACGGTATCCTCAGCCATGAGGAAATACTTGTGTGGGATGACAGGATTTGGTTTAGCTCTTCAATACAGAAAAAAAGGCTGTGAGACCGGTGAGTCCTTTGTTAACGAGCTACAAATGAGGCCAGCGATGGCAAACAGGGTGCCTGTTAAAAGGGAGCTGTTCTACGAGAGGTACATGACTGTCGTCTAACTTCTGTTTCAGTCCACTGCCTGCCAGCCACGGGATTGCTCACTCTTGATGGTGAAAAGGGCTCCGTTTCCTGCGTTGTGTTACGTAAGGACTTGTGTTTGGGAAGCCGTGTGGGGGCGGAGTGTGAGAGTGGCCGACATTTTGTGTTTGAGGAATTATCTAGGAATGGATGTCATTTTGGGTGGGGGAACCGTGTAGGAGTGGCCGCCATTTGGGTTGGGGTGTGGGAATGGCCACCATTTGGGTTGGGGTGTGGGAATGGCCGTCATTTGGGTTGGGGTGTGGGAATGGCCGTCATTTGGGTTGGGGTGTGGGAATGGCCATCATTTTGGGTTGGGGTGTGGGAATGGCCGTCATTTTGAGTTGGGGAACGGNATTTGGGTTGGGGTGTGGGAATGGCCGCCATTTGGGTTGGGGTGTGGGAATGGCCACCATTTGGGTTGGGGTGTGGGAATGGCCGTCATTTGGGGTGGGGGAACCGTGTAGGAATGGCCGCCATTTGGGTTGGGGAACTGTGTAGGAATGGCTGCCATTTGTGTTTGGGGAATCATGCGGTGCGGTGTGGGGACGGGCGCCATTCTGGGGAAGCAGTAAAAGGCAGTTTCCTGTTAAACGCTACAAGGTAAGTTTTTTCAGAAATAGAAAATTAGGAGTGAGATTGCGGAGCCCTTATTGATGGTTGTGAATCATTACTCCTGAGCATAGTACTGATCATTGTATCAATGTGTTAGATAAATAAATCAATTAAACCTAAAAAGCTTAGCATCTGTGTATTCCCCTGCAGACTTGTTTCATAATTGCTGGTAACTTCCCTTGTGAATATAGCAGCTCAGTCGGTAGCCAGTTCTGTAATTACAAATTTCCTGTGATTAACTGTGCTATATTCTAATTTAGGGTCTGGCAAGGTCTGCTGAGGATATGGGCTACTGTCATGGATGTTTTCTGTTTTATCCACACTTTCTGTCAGTAGAGGATAAATTTTTAAATGTTTTGCTTCAAAAGAAATTTTCAGAAAGATAAAAACAACTTATGAAGGCACTGACTGTGAAAGAATCTAGAGATGGCATATTTACTCTGCTTTTGCTTTTTCTGAAAGCAGATCCTGGCCGGATGAACTGCTTTTACCATCTGTTTTTCTGCTTGGTATTCCTCGTGCCATATTTTGAAAAGCCTCAGACATAAAGAACAACGTTTTCTAGAAACCAAGCAAAATAGATCACTGATGAATATTTGGGTCTGTATTTATTTCAGACCTACCTTGGGTGAATCTACAGCTGCTGTAGATTTTGGCAGTATATCCTCTGAGAAAACGTAAAATGTTTTATTATTCTTGTCTTATGCTTCTATAGGTTTGCTTTGGGAAGTTGATTTATATTCATATGAAAAAAGAAATTATTATAGTAAATATAAATGAATTATTGTGGAATTCACTGTTTGCAGTAGGAAAAAGTAATCTATTTAAGTTTAAAAGTTTACATATGTATGCATGTACATGTGAACACAGTAGGAAAGAGATGTTATGAATACGAAATATTCTATTCATAATGACTGGACAAGGCAAATCAGGTCCATCTTTATATTAGAAAGGATGGAAACCTGCTGTGGTCAACCTTTTCTTAAAGAAACAAACAACAAAACCAAGCCACACTTATTCCAGGGCACCAAGGTGTTGGGCTGCTGTGGATACGTGTCTTCTTTACACTCGTGACTTCACCTATGAACCTGCCCTCTTGTGGATCTTACATGCACTAAATACTGTAGATTTATGTTATCCATGTTTTAAGACTGCAGATTTTTGTGATGATCTTATACATTTTCTGGAACAAAAAGGTGCATATACGTTGTAGGATTCTCCTACTTCTTTTCTGAGTGTATTATTAGACTAAAAAAAAATGTTCTACCTCTACACTGTATTTTAGGAAGTTCTTTTGTTCTGTTTTTAAACTGTATTTGTCAAGCACAGCTGCCAGGTCTTTTCCATGTTGTTGTCATTCCCCTACTGTCACACAATTGCTCTTTAAATCTGACCATCTCAGGAAACTATGAATTGAAAGGTAATGACGAGGCATATGAAATACCACTGATTTATTCAAAGCTTTGGGAACTTTTTCTGAGGTTATAAGGTGAACAGATCAGAGCCTTCTGCAGCATAATACTTTGCCAATACCACCTATAATTCCTATCTGAAACATTGCTGTGTGTGCAGAAGTAGTAAATCGCTTCGAAGCTGGAGGCCAGGGATCACTCCTGTGCTGAATACATCCAGGAGGATTAATATGTGTAAGCCTGCAAGGTAAAATACAGTAAATAATGCATAAAAATGGAAATCTAGGCCACACTTGGTCGTGTTTTTAAGCCAGTGCAGTTTTGAATGTTGCTACAGCACTAAGAGAAAGATGTGTGTTGGTAGTGTGCAGCTGGGAACAGAAAACCTCAGCTCGTGTAAAATGACCTCAGTATTGCTGTGTCAACACAAAGTACTCTCGTGGATCAGATCTTGTAAAATACAACAGGGAAAGGACAAGGAAGGAGAAAAGTGTAGCATGAGGCCAGCGCTGGGAATTTCAAAGCCAGTGTGAAAATTGAATTCTTGAGGAGAAATTTGAAATAGGTTGCTGGTTGCCTCTCACTGTCCAAGGTGCTGATGAGACCTGAGAGACACAGACAAGCTCTGCGCCACAAAAATGGGGACCTGCCTTCTGGGACCAGTAATCCTTAGGTGAAGGAGCTTGAGTAGTGGAACAGCAGATAGAAACTGAGAGAGAGAAAGGCGGTGAAGGAAACTTATGCTACTTTTTTGGCAGAGATCTCATAGACCACAACTCCTGGACCCAGGAAAATAAATGTCAGGAGTTGTGTTTGATATTATTTGTATTTGACATTGCAGACCATTTACATCCCTTGCTGTCCTGCTGCACTGCTCTTTTAGTTTAAGGGTGATTTTGATATCCTTCTTGCTAAGTAACAGTTTACTTTGTAAATGTCTTGAGGGTTTTTGTAAAGCGCTGCTTGTTCCGAATTAGCGATAAAAACTTCTCCACATATTTTAATACTGACAACAAATTCCCTTATTCTGCCAACGTAACATTCTCACTTTACTGAAGAAAACACAGTCTGTTGCCCTTTTTTGCGTCTCAGCTTTCAATTCTACTAAATCTTTCAGTCATTTCTCTTTACATCTTTATTTTCAGCACCTTTGGGTAATCTGTAAGGCTTTAAGTTGTTTTAGCTTGGGTCCGCTGGGAGGCATTAATACAGCCCTGACAAGGTACGTGGCGTGGAACGCTTTGGTCCATAACACCGCTAAAAGCAGATGGGGGAGCAGAGCCGTGTCTGACGTAAGGCACACAAAAATGTGCATCTCGCCAATTAATCACGGCACACTGCTGACAAATAAGTGACAGTAATTGATGCAGCCCTTTGAGAGACAATCTGGAACTGCTGCAACCTGGGAAAGCTCCTTCGTTTCTTTTCCATTGCTACCTTAGTGGTGAATAACAGCCCTTACTTAATTGCAGGCCAGTGTTGCTTTGTACGGTGGCAGTGTCAGTGACAAGCCAGGAAGTAAGAGTCTAGTTACAGCACTGTGTGGCTGAGTCTTGTCTGCCTTCTGTTTCTGCAACTGCTGATGTTTTCTTTTCAGGTTTTTGGCTGCCAAAGGGCTCATTACATACATCTGAAGTGCATTTGAACACTTAAGTGTGTTCTGTTAGATTTTCTGCTTGACAGTCTTAATTATCAAAATGTTTCTATTATTTATTTCATACTCTCAGGCTGGAATGGCAGGATTTCATCTAAGATGCCCAGAAGATTCCAGCAATCAAATGTGTGCACTCTGGCTAGATCTGATTTGCACTCTGTGCTTTGTTTCAGGTCTGATTCAGAGTAAAGCCAGAAGGTCTTATGGCTGTAAGAAAATGTCTAACTGTTTTAATAGGCATTATGCCAGACCAAGGCAACATATATGCAAACCACTGTCTGTGCTAAGGTCCTGCTTGCAGAATATTCCTTTTCTTGACAGCAGGGAGGGAAATTGAGGCTCAGTCCAGAATGGCAGAACAAAGGGATATTTCTGCTGAATTTTCTCTCCAGTAGGCAGTGGCTGCCTCCATCACATGGAGCAAACTTCTGTTCCAGAAAAACAATAGCCTGACTCAGTTATTACTGGAGTGAGGCCAAAATATTTCATTTCAGTGCAATAATATTGTTACAGCAAAAGAGCTGCTGAATGGAACCTGCTTGAACTGTCATATTTGTGGGTAGATCCACCTCCTACCCAGCTGTGATTTAAATCTGCTGCCGTTTCCTTGTAATTATTGGGCTGGGCGAGGTTATATTCAGTTGCCTGTTACTCCTGAATAATTTATCTCACTGTTTCCATTTCTTGCTTTCTCACCTCTTTTCTGCTGCAGCAGAACAGGTGTCCCCATCTGAGAAGAGGAGGAGGTAGGCAGGTAGGGGTGACAGTAAAAATGTGGGACTTTGTAGGGTAGGTATGTAAACTTTGGGGAGAACATCTGGAAGTGTAGGAATAGGGCAAATGAGATGCAGAAGGAACTCATCATTTCATCTAAGTTGAGGTAGTTTTTCATGTGAAATAGAGGGAACTGGAATTTGAGCTGTTGCAAAAATCCCAGCAAATGTCAGGAGTGTTTCCTTGGAAGATTTTACTGTTGTATTCTCAGTTCAACTGAACCTTTTATTTTAGTAGAATTCTTGAAGTGCATTAGGTATGATACAAAATCTGTTTCTCTGTTGGTCTTTTTTTCGCCTCTTTGCCTTTTCCCCTCAGGTTATTGTTGCTGTTACACATGTCAACTTCTCAACCCTTCCTTTCCCGGCCGTCTTCCTCTGTGTTTAGATCTTCCTCCAAGAAATCTGGAAAGATGCATTCATCCATTTTCCTTCCAAGCACAAGAACAAAAGTGCAGAATGATTGGTGTATTCCCTGTTGATTTCACAACTTGGACCAATATTTTCACAGTGTTCTCACAGCCTTTCTCTGGCACCTGCCAGATCTTGGTCCCTGCTCAAACTCTCACTGCTGTGGCTATGCACTGCTGTGGATTACTAGGATAAGATGTGACCTTGGATAGGTTGGGATAGTGCTTAGGTGTTACATGTGTGGTCAGCATTTCCTTGCCAGTTTGTACCAGAAACTCTTTGATTCTATGTACAACGTGGTTTGTTGCTTTGTTTTTTTTTTAATTAATATTACAATAGTTCATTACTATGCTAAAAGTTTTTTATTTTGGAGAATGTATTTGCTGAGTCATTTGTGCACTGAAATCCCACTGTCATTTGAAAATATTACTCTAAGAATTAAGAGTTTTATTTGATGTGTGCACTGTAGTCTTCTGCTTGTTCTCTTTGCCAACCTGGGGATGCTGTTTTTATTTTCTAGTTATTCCAAACCAGTGAGCTTACAGTTCACATCAGTAGTTGAGAAAGACGAAGATAGTAGTAGTTTGTGGTTGATAAATGACAAATGAAATAATGAATTGGCCTTGCCATGCTCTGAAGTCTGTGGCAAAGCTAGAATTTGAAAGTATTCTGAGTCAGCTTTTAGGCTGGACTCTTTGCTGGATAGAATTTCAGCTGCACAAAATGGCTTTTTACATGGAATAGTTCAAATGTCACCTGACAAACCAAGTTCTCTTGTTTTGACATGAGCAACCAAGACTTCCTCCTTTGCTGGCAGACTTCATTAAGTGTGTGGCTTTGTTAATCACCAGGCACCCACCCAAAATAGCCTATACATTGTTGGAGTGTCCTTCCTGGTAGGAAGCATGAGCTCCTTTCTGATACTGAGCCATCAAAAAGAACGTAGCAAATTTTTATGTGATTGTAACTTAGCCAGCATTTACATGAAAGAAAACAATGATCTTCTTGTTATGGAGATCATTAATGGAACCTCAGCACTGCTCTGCAAGCGCTGCCATGTTGTGATCCAGCTGAAAAAACAGCCTGATGTAACTCGAGTACATTGCATAGCACAGGAAGTGGGAAAACAACCCAAATTTTCAGTGGTTGTTTACATTTTAACTGGAACCCCATGAAAAGTCTGCAGTGAGGAGCTTTTTGAGTAATTTCACTTACGTATCCTCGGAAGGAAGATGTGTGATGCTGAGTGTGTACTTTCTGGCCTGCTCAGGGCTGCTGTTTGTGGCTGCACTTCTCAGTGTTAATCTGGTGTCTGAAATTCAGATGGTGTTGGGTTTCACACGAGCCATGTGGCACCGCTCCTGTTTCCTATTGGAGAAGGGAATGAGTCCTCAGTGGGTTTGGATTTGTAGGTTATTCAAAAATTCATCTTCCCTGTGCAGTCAGCCATGGAACTTCGAAATGTGCTTACCAATTATTCTCTGGAAAGATAACAGCAGTAAGTCACATGTTCCAGTAAACTCAGGGGAACACAATCATTTACAGAACTGACTTGATATTTCTAATCTAACCGTAGTTTCAATGTCAGTACATTCAAAACTAACTCCCCTCCAATGGAATTCTTCAATTCCGTGTCACTGTAGGAAGGCAAAAGTTGGAAAACTCGGATTTCGGGAGGAGGCAGTCAGTCAGGATCCGAAACTATTTCTTATAAAGTCTGCCATTTTCAAGTGGTGTATTCCCATGAGGATCACGTGTGATCTTATCCGAGCTTCTGGCATTCAAGTCTGAAACGCTTGTTAACAGGTGTAAAAGTTGATGTTTTTAAACAGATTTCTTCAGCGAGTTACAGCCTGTGGAAGTTGATCTTGTTATGAAGTTTTTGAAGGAAATTGCATGCGGGTAAAAATGGAATGAAAAGGCTGAAAAATCAGAAAACTGAACTGCAAAATGTAACTGTCGGCTCTTGTTACGAGTGGTGTGTAAACTGTGCACAAAGTTCAGGAGACTTATGTTTACATTCTATTAGCAGAAGGTCTCTCTGTCTGTGACCCAGCAAAAGGGACACAGACGTTGCTGACCAAAAAAAAGATTGCTGAGCATCACCCATCAGATTGATATTGCCCTTTGGCTGCTCTATCCATCAATAATTCACACACATTGGGAATTGTGTTTGGTGTTATTGGTGGAAGGAAAGGAAGGTGCTGTGCTGGCTTGCTTAATAAATGGTGTGGAGATGTAAACTTTAAATTTCTTATGAACCGAACAGCATTGCAAAGCCCGTACTTGTGATAGTTTCTTTTGTTTTCATTAAAATTAAAAGCCATCTGGTGTGTATCAGCTGCAGTAGGGATGTTCTTTCCTTTGCTCAGCCTTCAGTGGGTGAGTGAGAGGTGCAGAGGGTCTGCCTCTCCTCAGGCATTGCTTGGCCCAGGGTGTTTTCTGCCAGCAGGACCTGAGGGGGGGGCTGGTGAGAGACCCCTTGACAATGGATGTAACTGCTCTATACCATGAGGTAAAGTAACACTCTCAGCCTGTATTAACTGCTCAGATAAACTATATGATACTAAGTTGGAATTAAGTATTGTGGTTTATTTGATCAGCAGAGCTCTCCCATCTCTTCCACCCCTGCCTCCCAAGCTGCAGATGCAGCAGTGGTTTTTCAACTGAGTGAGGATACCACATAATTAATCATTGCCTGGGGATTATTATTTGGATTTGGTTTAACTTAAAATTTGGCTATGTTTTTGTAATTATTTTTTCCTTTTTCACCACGTGAGAAAAATCTGCTTTGGCTGTATATTGTTACCCATGTATTTGAGATATGTGACAATACACAAACTGTGTTTCCAGTGGCGCAGCACTGGCCAATCTCCAACCCGGGTTAGATTTATGGGATAACAGTGCATTGTGTTGTTTTGTGTCAAATTCCTGGAGCGACATGACACTTAGTTTCTTTTCACACCACCACCACCACCCATCTTTCTATATATAAAACAAATGTTATGAAACTCAGCAAAAAAGGTGAAAGCTGCATGCTGCTTTCAAAGGGCTGATTGTTTCAGTGAAGATACTTGATCTAGACTTTTGCTGAGTTTAGCTGTGTGTGGGTTCCATTATCTTATTTGTCTTCTGTATTTCACTCTGGAGGTCCTTGACAGCTGTGCTATGGGCTGTACACACATACTGAGACAAGTGATCTTCCTGCAGTTGAAGGAGAGAGAAACAAGAGCTGGATGTGAATAACAACTGTATAAAACAAAGCACGTGCTGTGCGAATGTACATTTTCTATTTTGTTTCAGGGGGTTTTTAACATACATGGGCTCAGTTTTGCCCTCTTGTTTTCCTATTTTGCAGAGCAGTGACCTGGAACAAAGGAGTTTGTTGCAGTTTGGGATGTGCCACTCTGAGGAGAAGGGTAAGGAAGCAGGTGCATCACTGGCTTTAAAGTATGTTTTTTGTGGTTGTCTTTATCCCTGGAAAAGCTGGTTTTATAACTCAAGGACCCGTAAGTTTCTTTATGAACCTTTGCTGCCATTACAGCAAAGAGAGTGTCTTTAACAGCAAGATGGGAGAGTTTGCAGTGAAAACAGACATTGTTTTTGTTCTTCACTCTGTTTTATTTATTTTTTTGTCTACTCCTCAGTTCATTCTCCTCACATTTCTCCATTTCCAGGTCTGAACAATAAAACCCTAAATGATTGCTACACTGGGAAGTAACACATTAGAAACATAAACCAAAAAAATGACTGCATGGTTTGTTTATCCTCTAATTAGTTAAAGGTGAGATCTTTAAAAAAAAAAAAAAAAAACCTTTTTATTTCAAAGAAAGAAATTTTGAGTGCAAAATCTTGGTCAAGACTTGTAAACCACTGAATGCCTTAATTCCTCAAGATCAGTGGGAATACTTTGGAAACATCTATGATCTAGAATGAAATAATTTACTGTGTTTACTTGAATCTGTGATCTATCAAAGCCAGGATGCAGTAATTGAAGCTGAAGTTTCTTAGCCACTGGAACTGCGGAAGACAATGGGGGGTGAATGTATTTCAACAGAGTATAAGGGTTTGATCAAAGTTCTGTGCGTTATCAGAAGTAATTCTCTGTTGTAACAGGAGGTTGCCCACTGATACACATGTTTTTAACAGATACCAAGGCCTATTTTCTATTATTTTTGCAGGAGGATGTACTTCTGTTCAACAGCCCATCCTTCAGTAGAAGTAAGTTCAAAGAAATGTCGAGCAAATGTCATTAATCCCTTTGAATTAGTGGTGGGAGTTCATGAGGTCACTTGTAACAGTGATGTAATATGCAGAAACCCTCTAATAACTGAACATATGTTGTATGTAAAGCCAGAAGCAAAGTGATCTGGAACACTGACATGGGATGGATTGAGGGGTGTGTATTCTGTACCCACATCAAAGGTCTCTGAAGCCTCCCACCCAGACAAGGACGTGGAACTGGAAATGCCTCTGTTTTCCTGGCTGTAATCATCAAACATCAGACTGTTGGAATGCAACATGATCAACTTGAACCTTTTAAAAGTGGTCTAGACTTGAGAAGATTTGGCATTAATGACACCGTTGCAAATAACTGGGGGTATCTTGCTTGCTTGTTTACCTCCCTTACCAGATTTATTTCTTCTGTGGATCTCATGGTAGGAGTTTAATGAAATGTGTTGAATACCACTCAGAATTTTTCTGGTCTTTCCTCCTGAATGGCCTCAGAGGTTGTATGAAGAATTCTGATGCTTGTAGTTACGTTAAAATGCACAAAATCATTCTACATTAGTAAACACTACTAGAAATCGGCATACTCCAGATTTGTCATCTCTTGTCTTGAGCTAAGCAGAATGCATGTCATCAGGCTTGGCCCTGGATGATGTTCAGCCTTCTGCATTTCTTGCTTAGGTTTCTTTATGAACCTGCATTTGTACTTAGGACAAAAGTAACTGGAAAAGGAGTGCAAAGGCCTCTCTTAAGTTTGCTGGGATTTGGAGCAGCCATAAGATGTGACTCAGCACTTTGTAAATGAATGAGCACTGAGCTCGTGGCCTGAGTTACCAAACCCACTGTTCAAGCCTTAAATTGGGAGGGGGCTGTGCATCTCAGCTTATGCGATTTCCAGGTTTGAAGGTAGTTCAGTGGGTGTTTGTTTTGGAGTCCATTGTGCAGCATCAACTCCTCTGTGATTTCCTTGGAGGGGACACAAAACATTATTGTCTCCTAGAAATGGAGTGAGGTTCCATTGACTGTCAGATGGGTCCTGCTGTCTGAGTGCACATGCAGCACGGAGCCACTGATTCATTGCTGGCCTGTGCTGGATGGAACTGTTTTATAACTCTGCAAAATGAGTGTAAAACCCATGGCTTACGCTGGGAGGTGTTTAATTGCACCTCACTGCTGTATTTATGACTCTAAGTTTCTGAGTCTAGTGGAGCTTCCACTGCAAAGCAGCAGTGGAATACTTTTGGGAATTTATGGCATATAGACATACAATACCCGTTTGCTCAGATGTAACTGTGGCAGTTTAACTGAGGACCTTTGTCTGCAGTTTGATTTATTTTGATTATCAGCTGTGGTGAGCTCTTAGAAAAGCATTCTGAACGAACTCAGGAAATGTTTCTCAGCCTTTTGATATCTTCAAGATCTTAGTGTTATTCTCCGTGCTCAGAATGAACAAAGAGATAAATTCTTTACCTTCACTGGAATCACTTTCTTTTTTCCAAGTGCAGGAAGAGCACAGTGCCTCCAAAATGGCTGAGCATTACTGTGCATAGAACATGTGTTTAGAGAAGCAGAGCATGGGTTGGCCCTAAATACGTCAGCTGGAATTAGATGGCAGTAGTCAGTAAGATTACAATTTGGAGGCAGATGCCAATATTGGCAAAGGAAGATTTCTGGTCCTGGAGCCTCCATGCAAAGTGTACGATATTCCTCCCCTCTAATCAGAAGCAGATCCTCCTCTCCCAGCTGTCCTCCGCACTCTTACTCACATTCTTACTTTAGTAGTGTGGGCCAGGCAGTGAAAACTTCGTTTTCCGTAATATCTTCAAGGAAATCTGTGAGATTATCACCACCTGTTACCACTGTGCAGCACTCAGAGGCTGTTCCACTCTGTAAGCTGAGGTAGAAAGTAGATGCAAATGTGAATGACAATTGCAGCAGCACATGGCTGTGACAGAGAGCCTTGCAGGGAGGATTTCTTGCCTCAGCATCACTTTCTGGATCGCTCAGGACTCTACAATTCAGTCCATGTTCTCCGTTTATTTTCCCCCTTTATCTTTTGTTTTCATAACAAAAACCAACCAACAAGAAGTTGAGTTGCTGGTACCAGACCTGGATTTGCAGGCTGATCCCGGTAAGTGCTGGGCTGTGGGCGGGATTCTTTAGCCCTGTTGTGCTCTGGAAGATGCCCTGGGGCAAACTCACTGCTTTTGCCCGGGAAGGCACGAAGTCCTGGCTCATTTGTCATCCTCATGGAGACAGGAGACGTGGCCTGGGGCAGCCAAACTGCCCCTGGACACACGTGTTTACTCGACTGAGTCTCACCCGTCGTGAGCCCTTGCACGCTCTGCAAAGGTTGAGAGAAAGTTTCCTGATGAGTTTTTTTGACAGAAAATTGGGGGGTTATTTATTCTTTTGTGTGATACATGCCTTTCCTGAGGGCAGAATTCCTAAAGCAAACTTGGTTGTTCAGCTCACAGCACACATGCAGCGTGCCAGAGGGGAAAGGAACATTTCCCAAGCAGTTTCATAGCTGCCTGTGCTCTGTTGGACATTATCACCACCTAGGAAGCCTTGCATTTCTAATGGAATAATGTCCAAATATAACCATTTGGAGAATGGTTTCCACTGCTTGTGAATCCTCCTTTTTTTGGCCAGGAAAACTAAAAACCAAAATAGGTATAATAAGCAGAAGAGCAATAGCAGAAATGTTTGTCTTCCTGTCATAACCATTAACTGTTATCGTACGAGCTCATCTGGAAACTAAGTAATTTCGTCTTGCTTAGGGATCTGAGAGCAAGTAATGAGAAAGTAAAGAAGATGTGAATATTTTAAAACAAGAGACAGTATATTCCTGAAAGAATATGGAACAAAGCACTGTTGTCACCCCTTTTTGTTTTCTGTATTGCCTTGTGCATAAGGATTTATTTAGAGATGCTGCCCTCACTCCTGTGATTGTCTCCACATGGGGGCAGAGGTCTGTCTCTCTATCATTTTTGCTGGGTAGGGGTATTAATTCTGAAAAAATCTGGGGAACAGGCTGCTTACACATATCTGATCTTTCTTAATGTGATTATGGTGGTTTGTGCTTCCCTCCTGTAGCTGAGGAGGGGATTTTGAAAAGTGCTCTGTTGGCCAGAGTCTGTTCCCATTAAAGACATGAGGGACACTCTCCTGGGTGTAATAGAAGTTGAGATTGGGCAATAATAATCAGTCTTTTGAAAAAACTATTGTTGGTAATAAGTGTTGGTACGACACTTGAAATCCTTGATGTATAGCCAGCCTGTCAGTAACTGCTAAGAAAATGTGCGTGCAGGAATTCTGTGTGGAGAAACATAGTAACTGGTGTGTGCTGACCAAAAGCATTGCATGGCAGTTTGTGTTACTTGGCAAGAATGAAGGGAAAAGGGAAAGCAAGGGTAGAGCATATGCTGAGAACATAAATTATCTCTGTCTTGTTACCTGTCTGCAGGTATTCTTGATTTCTGTATTCTCTTGTCATTATGTTGTCACGCCCCCCATCTGCTGCTATGATTTATTCCACAGTATGCTTAATCAGCATCATGCATGACTGAAATAATTGATATAATTTATATAATATATAAATAAAGTATATTAATGGGGGAAATCCACCAAAGTGAGCTAAAATAGGTAAAGTACAGAAAAGACCTGAAAGTGTATTTATGTTCCCTCTCAATCATGTCATGTTAGCTGTGACATTGATTGCAGCTGTTCTGGTCACCTGAAGAGCACACAAGCAGTATTTTATCTGAGCGTAAAGCATAATATGGACGTAACATGCATAAAGAGTGCCTGTCTCCATGGAGAAGTTAAAAGGAGAGGAAGCAGACATCCTTGAGGCATTCAAGGTTTTTTGCTGAAAGGGACAGGATTTATACCCATCTGTTCTACCAGAGCACTTCATTACAGTATTTTAAGCCTTCTGGACGTTCTCAGTCCCAAGCAGCCTTTGTTTGAGAACTGCTACAAGGTGTTCTAAGGACTGCTCAGTGCTCAGATGCTTTTCTGAAGAGCTCTGAGAAAACTGAAGAGCATTCAGGTCATCAGACCTCGGGCATTAACCACACTACTCCTTGAACAAGCTTTTAACACCCAATTCATGAAGCCCATTTGACCTTTCTGTACATTTATGGAAGGCTGGTAGTACAGTCTGAAAGCCATGAGGTTTTACTACATTTTTAAATTTAGTTAGGATAGCTGTTAGCTGGAAATCCTTGGTATGGTTTGCTATTTTTGGGATTAGTGTAATCAGATGAGTTTTCTAATTGGCTTGGACGGTGGCAGTATTGAAATATTTCTCCTACAGCTTTCCAGTGCTGTCAGTATTTGTCAGTGATAGTTCCTCTTTTCCACAGTGTTACATTTCTAGATTATCTATGGTTTTAATTAGACTCTCTACGTATATAACAATGTATATCTCAGCTGTTTCACTTATGTAACTTTGTTAGAAAAATAGCACATTTATCAGTCTATATTGACAGATTTCCTAGGAAAAGGATAAGGGAGCAATTCTGCTTTTTTTCCAGCATTGAGCCTGCAAATATTTTTATTAATCAAGTTAGTCTTTCAGGAACACTTTTTGCCTTTATCTGCTGTCTTGGAAGGGAAGAAGTGATGCTGAGCTTCAGACTTGCTCAGTCACATTTGTCTTGTAAAAGGTTTCTTTGCTCAATTGGGATTTGCTGTGACAAATGTGAATGAAAGAGGGAGAGATAATTACTACTTTGCAATAATGAAAAATGTAATTGCAGAGTCAGTGCTACTGTCTAAATAAGCCAAAAGAGAGCCAAAAAATATGCTAATGCTGCAGAGTTGGGTTATGGGTGCCAAAAATTAATCTTACCCATTGGTATTCTAATATGATATTATAATCCTGTCCCGTTCCAGGGAGATCTGTGGCATTTTGATTTATTTTTCCTCTACAATCTACTTTTCTGTAAGCTAAGCAGAACTTCTGGAGAAGGATGCAAGGCCCTTGTTGGGAGGACATTGTTCCCAAGTCCCAAACTGGTTCTCCTCTTACCGAAGTGAGCAAGGCATCCTCTGGTACCATTTTTTGTTAGGCTCTGTGACAGCAAAATACCTTTGTCAGGAAAAAGAATGTTAAGAAATCCCACAACCACCTCTGACCACCTCAGTCCAAGCTGTAGGTCCTTGATCAGGTTTACTAAGCCAGTTGGATCTATCTGAAGCTGGAGCTGTGTAATGTGAAAGCTGTCAGGGTTATTTTCCCCATAGCCTGGCTAAGCTTGGGAAGTGGGATCCAGTTCAACATCTGTCTCCTGGATGGCTTGCTTTAGATTGTTCCTGGACTCCCAGCTTGGATTTAAATCTTGCTTGCCTTGGTGGCAGCCCTGCTCCATCTGTTAGCAGCAGTGGCAGTCACTGGGAATCATTCCTTCATGCTCCCAAGGGCTGTCTCTTCCCTGGGGTGAGTTGCATTGAAGAGAATTAAGTACTAAAGCAGAGTTCAGCAAGGAAACACACACCTTTTCAAAATGGACAGAGCTTTCACTCATTATGTATCCTGATCCATGGTGACAACTTTTAAAAGAAGTAAAAGACAGAAACATAATATCTTAGAGCCATGCAACTCAAGGCTCTTGTGAGGAGTTGTGGGCCTGGGAGTTTGGGATGGGATTGTGACGCTGGAACTTGCAAGGCCACGTAGTGGCCAACATGTGGGAAAAGAGATTTTTGTGTTCTTTGACCCTGAAGTAAGTTCCACACTTACAGGGACTGCAGACCCAGTGGTGCTGACAGCAGATGGCTCAGAATATTCTCCCAGGAATGTCAAGTGAAAGGAGGGATGGGATAATTGTGTTCTTGCTGTTGGCCCTGAAGTCCAGAGCTGTTACAGGCTGCGAAGCCATGTGAAGGAAATAGTTGACCACGATGGATGTGCAGCAGCAACAAGGTGAAATTGCATTGCCCTTTCCACAGAATTGATGGTGTGTTAAATATTCCACTGTAAACAGGAGTAAATGAAAAGTCAGGGGGTCCTTAGATGTCTGGTAGAGATGTTGTTAGTTCAACTCAATAGCTGGGGTTGAACAATTGGCGCAAAGCTGAGGAATGTCTTGTGCTTCATTTGTTTATTTTGAAAAAGTTTATGCTTCCTCCCACTTGGCTTGGCCATTTTGTTGAATGTATTCAGCAAAGAAATAGGACCTGTGTGCAACTGGAAGCATTTCCAGATGGGCTCTGTGTTACAAGTGGGAATATGAACTGGGGGATATTTGTGAGTAGGAATATATGCCAATATATAGGAACAAAGGGTTACACCTGTGGCTTTAAAGTATGTTTAGCATAGTAAATACCTAGAATACACCTGAAGGAGTGGAATGCCATTAGCAGCATCACATATTACTGCTAGTGTCTCCCTCCAAGTAAGATTTTCAAGGAAGGAGGATATATGGAGTTACAATACACTTAAGAATGCTTTGCCATCTCTCAAGCCACACGGCAAAATTTCTGCCGGAGAATTGATCTGTTTTGCTTCTCATCTTATGTACGTAGAGCTGGGAAACACACACAACGGGTGAACGCAACATCAAAACCAAAACCCAAACCCTGATGTTTTGGCTCTATAAGCTTCCCCTGGAGGATTTTACAGAAGCTGTAACTTCATGTCTCACTGCACATGTCTAAATAAATAGTAAAGACAAGCATTCTGCATAAGAGATGCTACGGTACAACAGCAAGATTATTAATTTATTTGCCCCTGGCAAAAGCATTTCATGGTTGTAGTCATCAGCTCTAATTATTTGTTATAGTGTCTCGACTTCCCTGAGTATTGTTTATGCAACAGTATTTGCACAGAAGCTCATTTGTGAGAGGTTTTAGCATTTTGAGAGGGTGAAGTTGGTATGTGTTTAATGTAAATACAGATTATTGCAGAAAATGAGGGCAAGACTCACAGATCAAAACTGGCTATAAACTGCTGCTGGATTCACAACAGGGAGTTGGACTTACTAAGGGGTTTAATACTTCAGATTCCTCCCCAATCCTTTTATTTTCTCTGTAGCAATTTCCAGTGAAACCACATCTTATTTCCCTTTGCCAAGACAGACCTAAGCATTCCTTTTCTTTGAGGACATCCAAATTCCCTAAGGCAGACACCCAGGAATGTGTAATTTAAAAAGAAAAAGTAAGTAGAGGAATAAAATAAAAATAAAATAGCTACAAGAGTAATCCTGCATTCATAACTAATTCGAAAAAAATAGAGACAAATATAAAATGTCCTCTTGAGTGTAAAAACTTAGTAGGTTTCCCACTATAGTGGGAACTATATATACCACTATATATGGGAACTATACCACTACTTAGTAGGTATTCCCACTGGATAGATATTTGCACATCTTTGTACATATTAGAAAGGTAAGTCTTTTGATTTGCAGTTCATATGTGCATACTACTACTTTTCCACCTCATCTTGCAACATATACTGATCTATGGGGATGACAAATTCAATTTTCAAGGTCAGTCAATCAAATTCAAAAATCTTTTAGGATGAACATGAGCTAGAATTTTTTTTGTTAACTGTTTTTTCATGACATTATTAGGGCCTTCTACTTCTGGCCTAAGCAGCAGATAAAGGGCTTAAGATATGGAGTCCTGGTATTGAGCTGATATAAATGAATCTTTGAATGTAGTTAATTTATTTATAAGCAAGAGAGTATCCAGAGAGGCAAAAAGCAGGGAGAACTTTAAAACAGCAAAATTGCCATTTTGTGCAGAAGAAAACTAAGGAGACTCTTCCTTAGTCTTGTTTGCCTGCTCATGTTTTGAGGAAGGGTTGTTTTTTTTCATAAATTCATGTGACCTGGACGAGCCATGGGGACAAAGATTCTGAGATCACCCCCAGAGCCATTCGGGCCCTAGGGCCCTGTTTATTCTAACAAAGGCCAAGGTGTTGGATTATAACACAGTCCCTGCCATAAAGTTCCTATTTGCTCTCTTTAAAGCTGTCTGTTTAGGTCATTCTGCCATCGTGTTCCTTCAAAAGTCTTTACAACTGAAACCCTTCCAGAAGGTGAAAAATTAAATTTCCTACATGAGAAGTACTGAGAGAGAAAATCTGCCTTGGTTCCTGTTTCTCTTCAAAAATGCTGCTGTTAGATAAAAAAAGGCAGTTGAATTTCAGTTGGTAATATTGACATCATGAATTGTTAAATGGAAGTTTTATTTCCTCAGCCTCTTGATGAATTCTTTTGGTGATATGTACATAATTTTAGAAATGATTTGATATGAGATGAAAAGGAAAAGTTGCAGTGCTGATGAGAATGGCATGTGCAACACCCGTGGAAGCAGTTCAGACTCTGTAACTCCAGATAGATCCCTGTTGCCTGGTCATTCCCTGTGTTAGGGTGTTCCTTGTACAATGTGGAGAACAAACTTTGAGAGGTTGGAAGGTGTTTCCCCTGTTATTAAAGCCCCATCCAGGCTGGAAGCACTGCAGTGACATTGTAAGTGATCTTAAGCCCTAGTTTTTGACTGTCATTTGGAGCTGGAATTGTAGTTCTTGGATGTGGGCCTATTTGCTCTATCATGCAAGTCACATGTTGTGAAGGTGATGTCCCCTTTCCGGCAGGTTGTCAGTTTGAAATGATACAGCAGAAGTAAAGATGTGAAGTAGTGCCACAAAACTAGACCAAGAATGATAAAGAGATTCAGTTACTCAACCTGCTGTAGACTTGCACACCAAGTGAAAAGTGGATTCTTTTCCCAACGCTGAAAAATGTGCAGGATTTTCTAAAAATATTCCTTTAGCCGTGATTTTGTGAAGCACATGTGTAAAGCAGATAAATTCATGTTCAAAACAATTAGCAAACATGATGCTGCAGCAGGCACAACTGTGGGAGAAAGAGGCTGTCAGTGATACTCCTGAAATATGGTAGGTGCAGTTAATTTTGTATTCAGTGGTTATTAGCATTTCTGAAGTGGCTGAAGCAACTGCCTTGGTTCTAGTGTAATGTACTCTTAGAAATTATGGTGTTTTGTAGTCCTGTTGTTTGGTGATGAATATTTGCACATTTTCTTGGGCTCGTTCCCATAATTTATGAGGAGACTGTGGAAAACCCCAGAAAATTTCTTGGCTGGGTTTACTCAGACAAACTGAAATAAACCTTCATCTCTTAGATATGCTACATGGTATTCCTGCTTTGAACACTGCACCTTCATCACATGTGACCTTTCTGTTTGGTGACTTGGCACAGTGCCACAGCATAATTTGATGATCCACTGAAAATCGTGATTCTTTCATGTGGAAAACAATAAAAAGCGTATGGTATCAATTATGCTTCACTATTTCTCTGAGAATTTGAGCACCAGAAATAAAAAACACTGTCTGAAGACTTTGAATTTCCATTAACTGGAAACAGTTGGTATAAATTATTTTTACTGAAACTGCTCTACTGGCCCTGGGTAATAAAAGAAAAAATAACATTGGCATTTGATTGACTTCATAGGTGCAAAACATGTCATGCTCAGAGGGAGCATAAAATTCCAGGTCAGGCAGTGGAATCATTGGATTAAATACCATATTTATCGTGGAGAAGCTGGGAAAAATGGGTTTCCTGTTACCTTACTTCCTACTGCATCTCTGCTGAGCATGGTGATCAAATGTGCTGGGTAATGACTACGATGAGTAGCTGCAGTAAAAGTAGGAGGTAAGAAGGAGGCTTCTAGATTAATAAGAAATTCAGTGAGAATCAAGGCTGAGTTATTCAGAGGAACAGTTTTACTAGCAGTGCATTTTGAAGGCATGGCTTGGGTCTGTGTTTTGGACATTTCAGAGCTGTATGTCCTGTGATGCCTTACTCTGCCAGGGAGCACGTTCATTGTAACTGACCTTACAGAAGTCAGTAACTCTGCAAACTGGGGACTTTTGTTTCCTTGTACTTTTGTTTAAGATTGAATTACTCTGCAGAATCAAGAGTAATTCCAAGTGGCAGCATCTCCAGTCAATTGCAATCAAACTTCTATTGCACTGTTTGTCTCAGCACCCAAGATTTATCTTTATTGCTTACTGCCACATTTGGTGGTTTTACTACCACATTGGCATTTTTTCTATAGTTTCTGTAATAGGAAAAGCTCTATAAAAGTAGTAGCTTGTACTCAAACAGAAACTTAAACTGAGCTGATAGTAGCTTTCAGATAGAGATTTAAACATAATGTGTCTGGATTTATTACGGTAAAGCAATAAGCAAGTTATTTTTAAAATGTTTGTCAACCAGGAACTAGAGTAGGAAAGCAAGTTAACTTCCAGACTTCTGAATTTTCTCCATGAGGGGTAGACTCTTATCCCTGTTAATTACACAAGTAAGTCATATTTAAATACCACCCTGTATTAGGAGTTTAAGTGCCTGTAGAGTTACAGTGGAGGTTTATTGGGCAGTAAAAAGAGGCACAGATAACTCACCTGGGAGCAGCCCTTGTCCATGCTGTCCTTTATTTGGGTCAGCTGTTGATAGAGATATGTCATAAAATTAGCAGTAAAATACTCCTATTTTCTCCAAATAGTTTCAGCTTCAGTCCTGATGGCCCAGTACACAAATGCTTTTACCAATATATCCAAGTTTAATAATAAGAAAATCATACGTATTTGGAAAATGTTAGCATTTATTTTTATGAAATGGCATCTGATAGTTAAACTGCCATATTTTTTCCAGGCCTCTTTCATTAGAGGGGCTGATGACTATTACTACAAATATCCCACGGAGTATTTGATTATGCTGGAGGGAGGGTGAGAATGACATGCCAGGAGCTTTGCAAGAGAGATGATGCACATCATTCTAACTTTATGAGGTTATAGATCTTGGGAAAAGCAGAGGCTTATAATGCCACTCCCTATAATAATTAAGGAAGTGTGTGTCTGATTTATGCATATGTGGTGGGAAGATGGGGAAATTGAAAATATCATGGAAAACAGAATCTCTATGTAAAGATGATCTTCCCAAAACTCCACGTCTTCTACACTGGCCAGGAGATAAAAGTTTGTTCTTGTAATTGAAAAGTGTCTCTCTTTGCTTTGGGAGACTGCCATTGTTTTCTCTTTTAGTTTCAGTGGTTTGAAATGAGCTAAAAATGCGTGAGGTATCATGGTTTCTGTATTTGTTGAGTTGCTTTCTTTGTTAATTTGCTTTGCACTTGTTCCAAAGGCACATAGGGAACGCAAGCCCTGAGTTTCTAAGGGGAATTAGAGGTAAAATTTAAGTGAAGCGAAAGTGTAGGGACAGTAAATTAATACTTGTTGTTCTCATAACTGTTAATTAACACATCAGACTGTGTTGTAGGATTGATGAGACCATCTCATCTGGCAATGTTTTCAAGGGAAAAACAAGTCTTAAGACTGTTTTTTCCCCTCTAATTTTCTTCATTTTTTCCAGCAAATTCTGAATTGGACTCTGATCTCACTTCCATTTGTTTTAGACTAGAGACTCCACTGATGTTAAATAATAATATTCTGTCTTAACACAGGATTCAGTCTGAAAAAGAAAAATGGAACTGTTGTGTGTCTCATATTTCCCGTTGTTTGTGTCCAGTGTAAATACTGAGAGTGCAAATCTGTTTTTGGCTTCTTCCTGTGCAGCCTGTGTATGAATTCAGACTTCCTAACAAGTTTCCACTGACTTCATTGCCCAAGTCATAGTTCATTGGTGTCACTGATGGGATTCCCATTAATGGCAGTGCTGATCAGATACCAATTATTGCTAAACCAGTAGCCTGGGCTTAAAGTGTGGAAGTAACAAACAATCTGAGGTAGTGCAAGGGTGTTTGGTGTTTTTTGTTGTTGTGCTTTTTTAATTTTCCCCCAACAAGATGAAGGAAAATAAACATTGAAAAGTTTTTGTCTGTTGGAGGCCTATAAGAGAGTAGAGGATTTAAAACTGCACAGCACCTGAAGAGTCATTCTTTCTAAAAGTAATTTGATTTGTGTGCTAATAACTTCTCAATGTGCCGTTTATATTCTAAAGCAAAAATCTGTGGCTGGCAGATACAGATTAGTATGGTGTAGCTAAGTCTTTTAAACTCAAGTAGGGTAATCTAATTAAAGTGAAGCCAGAAAATAAAATGTTTCTTTGCAAGTTCATTTTCTTAGATGCTTCTCTAAAGAAAGCAAGCATCAGTAAATATCTCTTCGATATGACACAACATGTCAAGTTTTAAGCGTTTTTTTCTGTGGTTCTCCAGCGGTGTTACTTTTTGTTTCTACAAACTGGATAAAATTTTATGACTGCTGTTACCTGTATCTGTATTATTTATTTTCAGTTAAGTGTTCTACTAGTATCTTATCAGAGAAGGAAATACTATGTGAAATACTGTGTGAAAAACTAGCTCCTTTGAAATACATTTAAGTCAAGCAAACATACTGGTTTATCCATACACATGTGCTAGTCTGGCCACTGACATAAATGATCTCATATACAGGATGATTACAGCAAATTTCCTGCTTACTGTGACTACCTCTGAATTTAGCTCTCTCTGTCTTACCAGATATGGTCTTCACTGGGGAATGAAAAAAATTATCAAAGTGGACTCAAAAGATAACATTTTTATGATGATGTACTTGTGTAAGCATAAGTCTGCATTGCTTCTTTAGGCTTTTCTTCCTTTCCCCTCGCCTCAATATTTTACTCAAATCTGTGCTCTCATAAAGATGTTGCTGGGCTATGCCAGAAAGAGAAACAGATTTGTTCAGCTCTTAGCACACACAGACAATGTTTCCAGGAGTTCAGCACAGAGTTAGGGCTCTCAAACATTTGTGTGGAGATTACAAAGGAACACAGACTGTTTTTTAATCACATTTTGGTTTTGGGACTAAGATGTGTGTTCACGAAGTGACAGAAGTCGCACGTTATTCCAAGTGAAGTCTGTGTATAACCATGTCAAATGCATGTGTGTTCCATGTTTTTGGTGTGGCAGAGGAAAAGCTTCTCCAAGCCCCAGCAGTCCAGCTCTTCTCAGAGTCATGTCAGTAAGGAAAGGCAGCAGTTGAGCCAAACAAGAACTTGGCAGTAAGAAAGTTTTGTCACAGGATCCTGGGACAGCCAAGAGCAGAAGGACGAGACCTGCTGTACAACTTGGAACCAGGATTTCTGGACACCAGCACACAGCTCTGGGTGTGAAGCAGGGACTGCAGGGACTGCTGAGTACCCATTTTGCTGCTTGCACCAAATTACCTACAGGCCTTTTGCTGCCTGGTGGTATTTTCTCTCTCCTCCTGACTGAGTTCGTTCTGGAGGTCACAGGTTACAGACCCCTTTTCTAAGCCTGTGTTCTTGTGTGTCCTGAGACATCAAAAGGAAATATTTGAAGTGGGGGAGTAAGCTGAAGAGAGACAGGAATGCTGTGCAAGTAGGCTAAAGTTATTGCATGTAACTCCTTCGAGAGAAAGAAAATATTAAGAAGGATGGAGGGTTTGTCAGTGCTGTATGAATGGGCTTTTCTGGGAAAGAAGGAAAAGGCATCTTTCACTGAATAGTCTCATCAAAACTTGTCTGTCTCTATTTATTCTTCTTTATTTTATATATGAGTCAAAAGTATATTTGGACAGCTTGAATTAAATTCTGATTTTTAGCTGGAAGAGTACAGCTAAATCCTTATACATTATGAATTGGCACTGCTGCCCTGAAATCAAGAAAGCTTTGTTGATGTACATCAGCTGTTGCATATTCTTAACTAGAAAAAAGTGTAATATAATACATGTTGTGGATGTCCAGATCCAAGTTTTTTTCAGGTCAGTTCCTTAACTAGCTTGTTTGGGTGACTGAAATATCCTGAAAAGTGCATTAAAAAAATAATCCTGTGAATTTGAAAGAATATAGTACTCCATGTGTCTCCAACTGGGCTATATACTGTACCACAGTAATCCTAAGGAATGCTACCTTCATATATGTGTTCAAAATGTTATGATATTTAGTATGGCTCCTGTTTTGAGGAAGAATTGTATGTGCCCGGTCTTGCCTAGAGAAACCACAGGATATGTATAAAATAGTGGTGTTTAAACTGAGGCTGTAACATGAATCTGGCCATGGCACTGGTGGCACAAGATGATGCCAAGTTCACAGCTTTATAGGGTTTATTCACCAGGATAAAAGCATCACACCAAACTGATTGATTGATTGATTGATTGATTGATTGATTGGATGCCAAAACCCACTGAGGATCAGATATGGAGTTACCTGTCACAGTGCTGTTTTGTCCACAATCTTGGAGGAGCAGACTTTGAGGAAAAGCATCTGTAAGAGCTAAATCTAAACTATATCAGAACTTAGAGGAAACCAGAAGCTGTTGGCCTGGAACAAAATGGATGTAATTGGTCTCATCGTGGGAGGAAGATCTGTTTTCGCTGGCACTTTCCCTCCTCAGCTTGGCAAGGAGCAGTATGTTATGATAAGAACTTGGAAGACCATGGACCATCTGTGGGCTGTTGCCCATCTTTCATATGATCCACATTCCATACCATAACAATTTACTTGACAAGATAGCAGGGTTGTAAAGAGGATTCTTTTCTGACATTAAAACAGTTCCACATTCTCTCCCCAGGACTAGTTATCTCTTGGGCCAAGAAAGCTTCAGTTTGGGTGCATGGAGCCAGGCACACGCTGCTTTTCTGGCTCCATTTGCCAGGGTTTGGCATTTATATTTCTGTCTGACTCTCTTCGCCTCCAGTTTTAGCTTTTCCTATGCTTACATTTGCATGTGAAAGGTACTCTGTGTCTTTTGCTGGTATCCTGCACCTTGGGCTGTTCCATAATGGCCTTTAAAAGATATAAAAGAGGCTCTTGGCGTAGGGGATCATCCAAACTGTGCTGCCAGAGCTGCCCCGCCAGTGATAGCAGCGCAGGAGGGCTTTGTGTCTTTACGTGCTCAGCAATAACTTCAGGGCATCATTTTCTCTGCTCCTAAGAGAAAAGGGTGTGTGGGTTACAATGTTCTGGCACTGAACATTATGCAGTTCTTCACTGTTCTTTCCATGTTCTGAAAGATTCCAAGGGTAAATGAAGTCAAGAGAAGGATGGGCTCGTGTGGAGAGCAAGAGTGTGAAAAGCATTGTGAAAGGATGGAAGTAAAATGTTGGAGAAGGCTTAGGTTTAGCTTGGCAGTGGCTTAAGAATTTGCAATTTCAACCTCTCTTTATTCTCCAGAGCAAAAGATTGATAAGGAAGGATTTAACTTTCCATGAAAGCAAAAGCTTTAAGTGCAGTGATCCATATCTGAGAGCAGGCATTGGTTGGAGAACAGGACTCTCACCAGGAGAGCCTGCTGTGCCCACAGAGGTAGGGGAGGATGCAGGACCAAAACCCTTATTGATAAGCAAGGGCCATCTCCTCAGAATACAAAGCAGAGGTGAATATGGAAGAGGTGGCATTGGGGAAAAAAAAAGCAATGCAAAGGATTGCCATTGAGGACCTTGTAAAATAAAGCTTAATGCTACTCTGAGCACAAGTCCTTCTGGCAGGTTGTCTAAACTGCCTCTTTTGTCTGCCAGTAAAAGTGGCAGAGAAGGACAACTTAGGGGAGAATGGGAGTTTTGGGATAGTCCACCATGCCAAGGCACTGCAGACCTTCATCCAGCTGATTTACAGCTACTCTCTCTCTCTCTCTGAAAAGAAAAAGGAAAAAAAGACTCATTTACCTAGAATCTTGGAAAATACCTCATGTTTAATAGTCCTGCAAGAAAAAGGGGATCAGAATGGACATATGAATTATTGCTCAACTGGACTTTCAAAACTCTGGAAAAAGTTTGGCTTGCATTTTGACTGAGGTTTTTTCTTATTTTAGCTCTACAGTGTCCTAGATCCCTGTTTATTTTGGCGAGTTGCTAATGAGTAATGTGATTCTTGTCTGTGTTGGTTTATATAAAGTGTTCTGCATTCTGGAGTGCCCAAAACTCTCACTGGCTTTAATGCAGGTTTGTGTTACAATTGCAATTCATGACTAGGTTTCATTTTAGGCATCTATATTTAGTTGTTCTAAGGCCCTGTTGAGGAAAAGCGTCTGCCCCAATAATACATCTCCAAAGAATGCTGGTTGTATAGAACATTGTATTTATCAAACAACTCAGCTTAGTGGCAGAGTAAATCAATGCTGGGTATAAGTGCAGTTCTTTTAAAGTACATGTTTCACTAAGTACCAAGATTATATGTTGCATCTCTATGCCCTCTTTTTATCTTGAACATTACAATCATATCTGTTTGCTGTTGCATTTAGAAACTGGAGGGGAAAAAAAGTCACATAATGGGTCTCACAATTGTGTTATGCCAGCCACAAAAATCAGATCTGTCCACAGATTAGAAACCAGGGAAAACTGCTTTTAAAATATACTGGCAACAGTAAGTTCCACTCTTGAGGTTCAAAATGCACTTAGTTGTATTCAATAATGGCGGTGACCCATTCTCATCTTAGACACTGGGATGGGTGTGAGCCAGTATGGCATGATGTCCCTGCACCACTGTTAGATGAAAAGATAAGCTGGATGTGAAAATTTCATTGTTGAAAATCAATTAGGCAATAGTAATAAAAATGCCATTATAATGTGAATCAAATCAGAGCCCTACACCAAAAGTGATGCATTTAAATTCGCAAGTTGTTTCAGACCTTATCTGTATAAAGAGATTGCAGGCTGAAAAATGACAAATGCAATTCAGTATTAACTGTAGACAGATAAGGTAAGTTGGAACAATTAATTGAAATGTATGCCTATGTTGGAATATGTGCCCCTGGCACTCAGCCCGGGTTAAACCACTACAGAAAAAAATTTATTTGATCTATTCTTCTACAGCTAAGTGACTTCTGCAAATAAAAATGACATGACATGTTCCTGTGCAGAGCTGCTAGTGGTACAAGCACCATTACCCAAGGATCTGAGCTAAATAAACAAATGTCTCCATTTACACTTTTTCTCTGAATTTCAACGGCAGACCTAAGAATGCTGGTTCAAATTGGTGCAAAATACAGGTGCACATTATTCTGCAAATGAGACTGCTGAGCTGAATGCAAATTTAAGTAATAGGAGAGTCTACGTCCGCCTTCTGTCTTCCTGTGTGTTGCTTATATTAGACTCCCACCTCTTCAGAGTAGGGAGAGATTAATACCAATTAATATACTTAATTATTATTTTGTAGTTCAGTGTAAATCTCAAAAGATCAGTAATAAAGTTTGAAAGATCCAGACAATAATATGATGCAAACAACCATTCCAGCTGCCCAACTACTTTATTTTCTAACATATAACCTGTGTTTGTCCCTCGCAGATAACATCTGCCTTCAGTTATGCCCTTGGACAACTCAGCAAAAGAAGAAATGACAGGGAGCAAAATATTTGAGTGAACTTCCTTGGCTGTATTTGGAGAAGCACAGGTCTTGCATTTCTCTGAAATATAAGCACACTTTTTTTTCCTCTTCCCCAGAAAACCCGTGAGTAATTGCTGTACAGAAGTAGTAAAGAATATATTCAAGAGTTTAATCCACAGCATTTCAGCTTGTGCTCACATCTCGTCTTCGAAAAGCTATGTGAGGAATTAATGTAAGCCATCAGAGTTCTTTAACATGCTTGTATCCCTCTGAAAAATGTGTTTTGCAAAAGAACTGGAGGACAGTGATTACCTATAGGCTGTGCAATCACCCCAGCCAAGGGCTCATCTCCAAGACACCCAGGGCAGGCAAGCACAGAAAAGTTCCCCTCTCCCCACACACACAAAAGCATCTCTGCCATGCCCAGGAATCTCTTTTTTTGCTCAGCAGGAGCAAAGTCCCTCTCTCACCTGCATCCTGATACACATTTGGAGTGCCAGGTCTTCAGCCCTTGCTTGTGTCAGAGGTTTGCCAGGGAAAACTGCACCTTCAGCCAGAGGACCATGTGCTCTATGTAAATGAAAGCAAATAGTTCTGATGTTCATCGTCTCACTTTTCTTTGAGCAAAACAAAGCTTTTGAAGCTAATTCAGGAATTATCATCCTATCAAAATGCAATCTTTGCCAGCTCTGCTTACCTGTGCCATGTTATCCCCACGATGCGATACGAACACGGGAGCGCCTTGACTCAACATCTGACAAACATGTCCTGGTTTAGTGACAGTCACTTGGAAAACAGTATGGAATCCTGGATTTTTTATTTCTTTTGAAGTAACTTGGCTGGATGAATGTACTAAAACTTGGGAACATGAGTGGGCATTAATGGAAAGGTGCCCTTCTCTGTGTGACAGCAAGCCCTGCTTTCATGTCTCCCAGTCTTGCCTGGCTCTGGCACAACCTGCCAACCACCTTTAGACCCTTTGCAATAGATACTGCCTTATTTTTGAGATGCAAACCAAACACAATTTGAAAAGCAAAGGAAGTTCTTCCTGAAGATTGCAGAGATTTACATCTACATTGCTCCTTTTCCTATCTTTAAATGGCAGTGCTTTGAATCTGTCACTGTGCCTGTCATTATCTCATTGTTGGGGTTTGTATGTTTGGTTTGCTCATTCACCTGGTTATCACCATGCTTTAATTTCATTTAATGAGCATATTTTGGAGTCAGAATGATCTTCATCAACCAGAATAATTTAACTTTGCCATGTAGAATTAATTAAGATGAAGACTGTCAAATGACATGTAAAAAATAATCAGTGGTTCTCATTAAGAGATAATAGTAAGACTTGGGTTTTTTTGTTTAGCAGTTTTGTTTTGGTCTCAACATCAAATTTTAAGAACTGTTACATGTTGAGAATGTTCATTTTAATACACTTGATCTCATCTGGCACTGTGCAAATAGATAAAATCCTTAACCTTCGTTTGACAACCAGTAATTAGGAGTGCAAGCTAAGAAAGAGCTTTAAGAATAGGTAGCTAATTTAGGCATACATCAGGAGTTGAGGAAATATGTGACACTTGAAAGCTGAGCAGAAGCAACTTCAGTTGGAACCTAATGACAGTCTTCAAGAACTGAGTCAGCCCTGATACGATTTTGGAAGATGAGACAAGCAAATAAAGCAGAGTTCAGGTTCAGAGGAGGGTGTCAGGGCAATAAGGGGTTTCTAAAAACTGGAGGATTTGGATTTTTTTTATGAGGAATAGTTCAACTTTTCTGATAAAGTTGGATGCAAGAGGGGTGGTGCTGCCTGATTCTGCATATTCCCTATGGATAGGACAAGAAAGTTTGCAGGAAAAACACATTTTGATGTCAGGAAGAGCTGATCTCCCATAACAGAGAGCAATTCAAGGTGGCTATGGGGATCCTTAAGAACCAGGCAGACAAATATCTCCCAGGACTGTTGGGATATGCTTCCCATGACTAGGGAAACTACTTGGCACCCTGTCTCTGGCTCTGTGCATGAGTTTTTGCAAGGGTGAGCCGAGTGTGGAGAAAGGCAGTAGGCATTCATAAGGAGTGCACTTGCTTAATGGTGTTACTGCCTCAGCCGAGGAACCAAAGTTTGGTCTAAACACTCTAATTTGTTAAAAACTAAATAATAGTCATAGGGTGAAATGATATATAGGTTAAAGCCCGGGTGCCTGCTGAACCAGAACAGGCATTGTGGATTGGAGAATAATTTTGCAAATACAAAATGTTGGCAATCTTTCTAGTCAGGGAAAATCTTCCTTCTTAAATGTGCAGTTTCTATGTGATCACAGCATCATTTGTTTTCTGGATTTCCTTTGTGTTGTTACATTTCTAGGATTATGATAAATGAAAAGGTCATCTTAAACTGTTCAAGGAATATCAGCTTTATGGGGTTAGAGACATCATCCCAATTGCCTACAATTAAATCCTAGAAATAGAAGTCTCACCCTTTCCAGCTCATTATTGGGCAGTGAGCCCAATGAAGTAATTTTCCTTTGATCATGCAGCAAGCCTTCAGAGTATGAATAGGTTTGACTGTGTGCTGTGGTTTGTTGGGGTTTCTTTATTATAATTATTTTTATTTTATGAATCTTGTTCTGACTGGAGGCTATACAGTATGCCGTGCTACCTGTCAGACTGCACTACAGAGTCCAGCTCGAAAGAAAAACTTCTTTTCTTGCCAACTTACTCAGCCTACAGCAGCTTGTCAGCTCTCCTGAAAAGAGGACTTTACCAACATTTCTTTCCCTCTCCTTTGTAAAAGACAGTACATTTTTTGGTTCAGATTGGGCAGAAGTTCTTGTGATACATGACCAAGAGTCCTGTTGGTATCTCTTGTGTTCAGAGGAGGCAGCCTGGTCCTGTAAACCACTGAATGGTGAAGAGGAGCCAGGAAGAGAGCAGTTCTTTCTTACGGAGTTATAGGTGTCTTATGAATAGAATATTCCTGTGTTTCTATGAGCTCCAGCAAACTAAACACAGAGGGAGATGTAATTTCCACCATTATGCTGTGGTAGAGTGAAACACCATGTCCTAAGATCCTAGAGTGAAGGGCTACTGAACTACACTGGAGGGAAAAACACTGCTGGGAATAAAATCCTCCAAGGCATCCATGAAAAGGGTAACAGTGGAAACAAACCTGGCCTCTGTGTTTGGGGAAAAACTGAGTCCATGTAGCTCTTCACTCCTTGGCCGCCTCAATGTGTACCTGTGGAGGACCAAGCTGGCTAGTACCCACAGATTTATCCCTGGCCATTTCAGTGCATCATTCTTATGTACATTATGGCCTCTTGGGGTTGGAATGTTTAAGTTTTCTGGTAAATGAACCCAAATCATGGCTCTCTCCTCCTTTTGCAGTTTGTGTTTCTGTGAACCCACTGTACAGCAATTTTGCTGTTGAGCATTTGGGAATGACAAAGTACCTCCTGGTCCACTCTGTGTAATCGGGCATCCTCAATTCCAGTATGAATTCCAGTATGTGTTAATGGCACAGCAGAGACTCTGCATCTGCCTGCTCTGGCCGTGCCAGTGATGCACAGAAGAGCAGGAAGTGGTGATAGAGCACCTCAATAATTGCACCAGAATAAAAGCAGGACCATTAAATAGACCTTGACCATTATTACAGCTCTAAAATTAGACATAATCATAATAAAAGTCTCCTAACTCAATTTAGGTTCTTCTGTGAGAACTGCAGGTGCTTTCACCCCATAAACTCTGTTGCCTGGACAAATCAGAAGCTGTGTTTTTGCCTGCTGGCCATGAAAACATATGTGGCTGGGAAGGCTTTTGTGTTGTGGCCAGACAACAGTACAGCTCATCTGTCCCTCCCCTTTTCTCCTTGTCTCTGCCTTTCCTTTCAGTCTTAGTCCCACTGGGGCTTTTCTTTTGAGTTCTGCTGCCAGGTTTTCTACTCCTCTCCTGTCAGGTATTCTCCTTGTAAATTGCCAGAGCTTTCTTTTCTTCTAAGTGTTCACTTTCTGTAATTTTCTCAAGTCCTTCCTTTTTCATTTCCTATTACATAATTTTGTGTGTGTGTGTGTGTGTGTGTGTGTGTCACTCCCTCCCCTTTCCATCATGTGCAGCTTTTTCCTAAAAGTTTCTGTAATTTCAGTTTCTTGGTGTATTTGGAGTTTCCTTTCCCTGTGACTGATGTTGATGCAGCTTGTGCTTCCAGGTAACAAGTGTAATACCTCATGAAAAACAAAGATCTATATCCTATAAAAGCACAGAAATATGAATTTATTTGAATATTTTTAAACTATGATTGCTTAAAGTGGAATTATTTTCCACAAACTCCATAAGGGATTGTGAAGAAATAATGATAGAGCAGAAAAAGTTACTTTCAAAGTAAGGTTTTCTGAAGTTTCATATATTCATCTGTTTTTCACAAGTGAATGACTTTGAAATGGTCTGTTAAGCTGAGGGCAAATACAGCTTGGGATATGGTGTCCTCTCTGTAAATGCTGAGATATGAGTCTTTTTTAACAGCAAGTACACTATTATCAAAACACTTCCTATCAGTTGTTGAAAACAGCTTTCTCCATGTTTGAGTAATGTTTTGCATTCATTTATTTATCTAGGATGAGGAATAGCAGGAACATGAGAGACTTTCCTGGGAATGCATCCAAGAAGTGCTGGTGGAGGCTTTCTAGTTAATCAGTTTGTCAAAAGGAGGACTTTTTCCAGCATGCAACATTATTCACTTAACTTTTCATTAGGCCTTTTAATCCTTTTAATGTAAGTACTGTTAAAGCAAGCAGCTGTGATACGGAAACATTCATTTGTGCCAGAATCTGCCTTTTCGTCTGTGCAGCACCAGACTGACTGTGGACCTTGTGCTTTGCTAACCTGTGGCAGCCACAACAGGCTGAGCTCCCCCAAACCCCACACACTGACTACAGGCTTCCTCAGAGTTTGCTCTCTGTTCTTCTATCACAAGTGAGCGTTACTCATGAAGGATTTGAAGTCCCCAAACATATGTGTCCACTTGCACCATTAAAGTAGATTCAGGTGCTTGGCATGGCTGTCTCCAGGCAGATTTTTCCTTAAATAATTGATAGCTGCCCGTGGTTCTGTGTCTGGATGTTGTGTTTATAGGGCTTTCCCTATGAGCTGCTGGCTCACAGAGCACATGGTAAGGACCTCACACTTCTTTATTAATGTGACCTATTTTCATGTTCTCACACGATAAATTATGCCCAATTAACTTTCTTATACCTACTAGGATATGTTAAGAGATTATTAAGTCAGTTCTGAAAACCTTGTAAAACTTTCAGTTGTGTGTGAGGTACTAGGGCTTGATTGCCTGGAGATACTTACTGAGTGAAGAAAGAAGAGAAGCATCTCAGAAATTAACCTGAATGGTGTTACATTCAGAATGTTTATGGGCAAAAGACAATATATCACGAGTTGAACCAAGAACTTACATTTCTGGTCTAGTTAATGTTTTGTTACTCTAGTCGACTATACCTGATTAATTAAAAAAGAGCCTTATAAATTATATGGTAGAAATGTTATAGAAGAAAGTCATCCCACTATCTGCCCTTTTCTTTGTCTTTGCCCTCCCTCTGGGCCCTCAGGGCATTGGTTTTGATCAGTCTCAAAAAGAAGGGTTTTTTTATAAAGTCATGTCATCATGCTGGGGGCAGAAAAGTTATTGTTTGTTAAGCAGTGACTATTGATTTGGTTTTATTTTTATACTTTATAAACAGGAAATTTATGGTTTGCTTTGGGCACAGACTGGTAGAGCTTGTGAGACCAGGTTTACTACACTTGCAGACATGGTATGTACAAAAAAAGCATAACATTGCACTGGCTAGACTGAGGTCAACTTTAAAAACAAGGCCTTGATGATATAATTCTATGCAATTAATAATGGGTATTTGGTGGCTCTTGCAATGGAATGGCTGGTTTCTTGATAAAGTTTATTTTCTTTGAAAACCAAACTATTTCATGACTTGCTAATGGAATTAACCATTTCTGTTATAGCTGCGCCATTTACTGTGTTGTGCTTTTCAGGTGCAGTTTCTGCAGAGGAGCTCCACATGGTGTTTTATGGCACAAAGGGATAACTACTCTGTGGATTGGGGCTTCTTCTAGATAAAAGGTAATTTCTATCTCTTAAATATTTTACCAATTTAATCAATGTTTACAATTGTCAGAATTGCTTTGGAGTTAAAATTTTCCCAAAGAGTAAAACATGTGTGAAACTATTTGCTTTCATGTACTTGGAACTACTTGGATGCTTTTGAAACTGCCTTGTGCTTGATAGCTTGGTAAACAGTTTGTCAGGATGCTGCACACCTGTGACCTCCCCTTACTTCAGTGATTTCTACTCTGTCTTACTCTGTACCACTTGTTCAGTGTCATCTCCTTAACCACAGGCAGCACTTGTTGCCCAACAGAAAGGACCTTGGTCTCTTTAAACATCTTTGCTCCCTCAGTCCACGCAATGAACTGAAGAACTAGATTTTTGTTTGACCCCACAGTTAAGGACAACTTTATTTAGTGACAAGGTAAAGCCTGGTTTTGTAGACAGGGCACTGAATTCTCTGTACCTCTGGCACTACAACATGGATGTTTTGTGCCAGTGGTGTTTACATAAAGAAAATGAGTTCCTTTATGCACTATGAAAGCAACAAATTCACTACAGTAGCTTGTTTTGCATTTTTCCTTTTATTTGCTTACTGTTATTAACTCTGGATCATTTAAATCTGACTTAGTTTTCAGTTGTGTAATTCTCAGTGTGCTATTGTGTTGCCAATACCTGAGGTGTGTGCCTTCAGAAATTGTTCTGTAGGGATATCTTTCTTCCACTGGTTATTATTTCATGCATGTTTGCAAAGACGAGAAAAAAGTATCGATTGTTGGTTCAGATCTGCCGTGTTCTCCTAGAAAATCTAACCATGTGCTTTGTAAAAGTGAAAACCTGGAGAGTGGTATCTGGTGGAATGGCTTCCACATGGAGAGCAGTTGCACATCTTGAAGTGTGCATCTGTCCCTTAAGGCACTGTGGAACCAGGATTTGACTATATTCACATTGCCACATTCTTTCAGATTTGTGGTGTTTGTTTTATTTTTTTTTAATGTGCCCGTTTTTCACCAAAGGCCACCGTTTATTAAAATATTTGCCTGCTCTGATCTTCCCTCTTCAGGGAAAGGATAGATCCTCAGTTTGATTCCTTGTTTGATACAGTGCTTTCATAAAGGTACTGGCAGGTCTCAGCAGATGCGGCATGGTCACATTCACTGCTTTTCTGTTGTAAAGCTTCTGAGTGCAAGGTTTGATGCCCTTGGAAAACCCATAGAAAGGGAAGGAATGCTACAGACAGGCAGTATTTTACTGGGCCAAATTACAAAGTACATGTTTTCATATTGCAAGCATGTTTTGCATGTGGAGGAGAGAGAAATTCATGTGTGTTTCTGCCTATGGCTGCCCTCAGTGAGGGTCTGTGGAATCGTCTGATGCTGTCTGAGGGGTTTGCAGTCTGAGGGCAGAGAGGGGAAGAGGGTTTATCTTTGAAGAAGGAGCATGCAATATCCACTTCAGTCATTGATTGGCATAGAGCTTTTAAAGTATCTTTAGAAGTGTCTTTAAAAGTCATTTGTGTGTCTGGCATGAGCTCTGTGTGGGGCAAGACACATGGAGTGGTTGTACAGCAGCGTGACAAACAGATGGACAGGGTAATGCTTGGTGGTGGATTGGGAGGGACAGGCCAGTGCAAAGCTTGACAATTGGGATTAATAGGGAAAAAAAGTTTTGACATGGGACAAATTTTATGTGGTGGCAGATGAGCATCTGGCAGGTGGATTTGAGTGGGGAATGGACACAATCAAATGCTGAGCAAGGACAGCAGCTTGTTCTTGTTATCTCTTGTATGTTTTTGCAGGGGTACAAGAAAGGCTGCTTGGAAAGCTGGGAAAAAGAGTGACACAGTAGCCAAGACAGAGCAAGGATATGAAGAAGAGATTAGTGGTGGGGGTGGAATGTAAGCAACCACCCCCAGAGCTTTCACGGAAGTGCAATCAATAAATAGAGTTCATAGGTGCAGGCCCTGGGGTTTGTATTCTAGGTGAGCAATGTCCTGCTGGATCTGCAGAATCCCTGAGGGGGCAGGGGTAAGGAAGAGGAAATGAAGACATGTCAAATACGAGAAATCACAACTTAGTGTTTGTTGTCTGAGTCCATCCATCACTGTAAGAAACTTGTCTGATGGGCGTGGGTTTGTCATGGGTGGAGGCTGCTGTGGCAGATCAACCTTCTGTCCTGGTGTGTCTGAGGGGAAGAAAGCTGGCTGGATGCACAGTCCCACATCCCTAATGGAATCTGGGAGAAGTCATTTCAGCAATGTATTCCTAACAATGCACTGCAAGACCACAGTGGAATACTTTAAACTAATATTACAGCTAATCCATCAAAAATTGATCTTGAAATCTCTCAAAAGTGGCTGTTGCTGGTGTAAATGCTTGTAATGAATGCTAGCATTGCTTTGCCAAATATGACATGATACTCTAAATCCTCAGAGCAACATCTGATGGGCACTGTTCTTCATCTCTCCAGATGTCTGTGCTGCAGTTCCCCCTGTGAAAACGAAGGTAGGTGTTAATAAGTACCATAGAACCATTAAAATGGGACCAGAGCTGACCCCACTCAAAACAGGAGTGTACAAAGCAAAAAATATAGAGCAAATTTTACAACAACACAGCAGTAAATTACTGCTCTTACAACCACGTAAAGATAAATTTTAGTTCAGTCACACTAAATTTTGTTAATTTTCTTAGGAGAGAATATTGAAGGTCTTGGCACCGAGAATGGACAGAGCAATACCACAGTATATGAGTTGTGATGATTTATTTCTTTTCCAGTGCTTTTGGATGACACAGCCCACTAAATATTAATGATTAGCTTCTCTAGCTCAGCTGTTGGAGCTGCTGTTTCTCCTCTCTGGGTATTTTGCTGTGTATGTCACTATATTTACTCAGAAATGCAGTATTTCTATAGAAACACACAGAAAAAGAGAAATTTGGGCTATACATCAGGAAAATGATTTTGCTGGAACAATTAGCTTCTGGAAGAAGCTGAAGCTAGTTAAGCAAAGTGGACACTGTGAGCCATTTGGGAGCTAGTTAAACATCACTGAAAATTACACAGGAAGGGAGTAATTCTGCACAATGAAGTGTTAAAACTGGATAATACAAGTGATCACTTCTGCTGTCTATGGAGATAGACAATGGTCTTATAAGTAGTTCATAGAAAAAGATAATTGAGACACCAGCATTTGCAGAATCTCAGTCAGTAGTAATTGCAATTTTTAAGCTATTATTTGACTATTCAGGATTATACTTGAAACAGAGAAAAAATGCTTTTGTTTACTAATGAAGATGGATGGAGTTTCTAAATGAAGCGTTCAGGTGCTGCTGGCCTTTGTTTTGTTATCAGTGGTTAAATTGCAGGAGTTGAGTCAGTCTCATTCCCCAAAGCACATTTCAGTTAAATTGTAAGAACAGAAACTCTTCTCATCGAAGTAACATGGGCAGAATTGCTTGTGTAGCCTTAGCAGGTGGAGTGGTTATCCTGTGTTTTCTGCACATTAATATTGAGATCTCAGCAGAAATCTGCCTCTGGCCATGGTTTTTGCCATTCTTTCCTCTGGAGCTTTTCTGTTTCTAAACCAGTCATTTAGGGATTTCTCCATTAAAACTTCTACAGGAGAAGTGATAGAAAAGGAAGTGAGTAAACCCAAGGCAAATGTGCATTTTGGTTATTAGTACTTATTCTGCATTTTTGGTTGCAGTTCTCAAACAACGAAAGAGAAATAATACAATAATACAGTATTCCTGTTGTTAATTGTCTGGGAGTTTCGGGTTTGAATGTTTATTTGAACATGACAGTAGTGGTTATTTGACAATATTTTCATGCCTATACCTCTTTTTTCACTACTCCATATGTTTTTCTTTTTCAAATTACTGTGATTTAAGGAATGTAACGTAATTGTTGCTTTGTTTAAACTTTGACCTGGCAAAGAGAAAAGGATGAAACGGATGATACAAGAATTAGCTTTTAAATTGTAGAGCACTAATTTAGAAACAGTGTAGAACAATGTAGTACATGTTGAATGTTGGGCTTTTTTCATAAACAGATTATAATTCTCTGGTTGCTAAAGAGAGGAGAGCTATCTAGCGGTTGTGGATGTCATCAGCTTTTGTCCAACAGCTATCCACGACTGTGTCCAACTTAAAATGGTTTAAATTACCCAGGAATAATGCAAGGTTTGAATTAAACTCTGCAACATAGGAGGACAGATTCTGCCACCTGCTATGGCTTTACAAACTCATTTTTTGAAGTACAGGCTTCTCATCGACTGAAAGTCTTATAATATTTTTAAATAAAAGCAACAGGCAGTAGTGTGAATTGAAGTAGTTATGCTAGGAAATAGAGCTGAATGGGGGAGAGGGAGGGAAGCAGAAAGTGAAACAAACCCTCCCTGGCCAACTTTGCTCTGTAGGATAATCAGTATATTGGTGGTCAGTGTGATATTCCACGGTGCAATATCTACAGTTTGCTCTATACAGCCTGAACCCAGGTAACATTTGTTTTCCTTAGAAAGGCATGAAAAACTCCAGGCCTAACTGAACTGTCAGCTTTTTTTGCTCCAAGAAATGGATATTGTTCCACCTCTCAGACCTGTTTTTCTGTGTGAGTGTGAGGTGCACCGAATATGTACATGAAAACAGAGTTGTGACTGCTGGTTCAGAGCTGTAGCAGGAATTAATTTTCATTAATTCAGGATTGTGTTTTGTCCTTTTAAGCTAACGGGATATCAAAGAGTCATAAAACTCTCATTTCACATATTGGCAGGCAGATCATCCAGAAATAATCTCTGAAATATTTTAAATTCTTCTGAATAATTAATTATAATGACAGAGATTTTTTGGAAAAAGCTCTCTCTCTTATTCTTCTACAGAGACTTCCAGTTTATTCCTTTGCACTCTTTATCTTGCAGTGTTCTAAGCACACGCTGTTACTTCTTTTTGTGCTGCTCCATATTCCCATTATTGCTTCTTCCCTTGGTCAGGCCATTCCAACATACACATTGCACCTGCTTAGATATCTTTTAAAACTCCCCCTACAAATCCCTAAATCCATTACAGATGCAAACCAGAGCCTCGCAGTGAGACACTCTGTCTTTTGGACACCAGGTTGTCATCACAAGTCTCACCATCACTTCTTCACCTGCTCATGTGGTACCCAGCTGTGCCTTGCTGGCCCTGCACTTGCCTGTAGTGTGAGATTTGCTGTTCAGTGCTGTCCACCAGAGGAGAGATTTCCATTCCTGAAAGACCCCGTGTCAATCTCTAGTTGGCCCCTCTATTTTCTTCCAGAGAATTAGGTTTTGATGGGGGAGGAGGGGAGTGTTTTAGTTGTTCTTCTATGTGCATTAAACTACAAGTGCATATTGTAAAGAAAATATAGGTGCATGAAGACGCAGAGTGGTCAGAGTGAAAACTTCCAATAACTCTGGGAGCCAGTATCTTTCCATGTTTTACATTACAGTTCACTGTGTTAACACTTGGCCACGATGCCGTGCAGCTCTTAATGCATCAGAGTCACAGAAACATCTGGGCTAAACAGCTTCATGCTGATCCACTGAGAAAATCCACAAAGGATTCGTTACTTTTGAAGATGTTTCATTTTCTGTCTAGGATAGTAGGTTGTGTTATGCTTGTATACCGATTTATGAAACACACAGGAACATCTTGTTTCTTCTTTTGTTGTTGTTTTTTTGGTTTCTTTTAGTCTTTAAGTGCCTACGGGGCACATCTGTGCTTTTTTATTAAGAGCTATGTTATGGCTGAGCCTTGCGTGGTTACAGTGTGGGAGAGGGAGCAAAGAGGTTCCTTTTCCCCTTGCACAGCCCATCCAAAGACTGCCAAAAATTACAAACCTCTCCAGAGCCAGGAGTAATCCTTTGAAAGAAAGATGTTTCTGCTCCGTCTCTCTCCTGCTGGCCAGGAGAACTGGCTGACCGTGTGGGAAAGTACCACATTACCCTGTGCAGCACAGCCAAGGTGCTCTGCTTTGAAGCCCCTTTGCTGCAGGCATTGCTTCCCACACACTGTCTGTCCCTGGCACACCCTTTGCTGGGACTCTGCAGGGGCAGCACGTTCCCTGGCATCCCCTGATCAACCAGAGATGCTGCTCTGGGGACACCCAACTCTGGTGTGTTTGGGTCGTGCTGCAGCACCCATTGAAATCTGCCTTTAGATCTCCCATAGGGCACATACAACTCTTGCTGACTGTGAGGTCTGTAGTGCTGTAAGTTGATCCCAGTTAGTGTCATAAGAAGCTTTTGGTTTCCAAAAGTTCCCTGCCTCCTTGGAAAGTGTAGTACATCGCTCTGCTACGTAACCCTTATGAAAAGCTAATAACAAGTATGACTTTGACCTGTGCCTTGCAGGTCAGTGTTGAGCATCTGAATGTCTTGAATTTCAGTCCAGCAGATGATCAATGTGGGGATCACTCTGACAGCACATAAAATAACTGCCTTTAAACTTTTATTATTGGGCAAAGCATGCATCTCCCTTCCTAAAGAGCTGAGGGATTGCTACAGGGCCTTCCTTTTTCCCTCTGGTCGCATTAATGTGCTGGATACATCTTTTAATTGCTTCCTTCTGGCTCTGAAAGCCCAGCCTTCATCTGATGTTCAGGTTGGACTTCAAATGAGGCAAGGAGCTGGAGAGGAGACATTTTGTGTGGAAGAGGACTGACGGACTTACCTTCCAAGGTGACAAGTTTGCTTAAGTTAACTGCTTGATCAGGACTGAATCCCAGTCAGGGACTAGAGATGTGCAGGGCTGAGGACAGAGTCAGTCTGGTATGAAGATGGCAGCTTTCCACGTGGAGAAGAAAGTGTTGTTATCCTTGTGTCAGATAAAACAGATTCAGCCATGCATTTGTAGCATGAAGAATACATAACTTTTTTTTTTCTCCCCTAGTCAGATCCTCCAATTTTACTTGCATTTGAGATCAGCAAATTAAAGTGTTTCTCATAGTGGAAATTTGCAAATAGTGTGATACAAATTTTCTATGTGTTTAATTATTTGGATGACTTTTTTAGTGAAGGGGATGATTTTTACCCACTACTGTTTCATGCTGATGTGATAAACTCCCGCTCTGCTGGAAAACCAGTTAAAGATGGCAGAGCTGGGGAAAGTAGTACCACTGACCTCCTTGAGTAGGCGTGGGAACTTTGGCACTTGTATCCCTTCTTCCAAAGGTATGGATTTTGTGGGGTATAAATAAGGACCCTTCTATCCTCGAGGCAGATACTTCTATTTCGTGCTGACTTGCTTGTTACCAGCCCAGAGAAACATCTATAGATCAGTAAATGTTCAAGACAACCCACAGTGTGGAGAGTTATCTATTTTATATGCATATAAAGAACTTTTATAGGGATTGTTATCAACACAGACTCTTGTCTGATGTGCACTGTAAATAAAGTTGTCATGTACTTCTGTAAATCATGGCAGCCTGGACTCCTTGTGAGCACTGAGACAGCACAGCTCAGCACTGAGAGGGAAAGGCTGGCACATGGCACTTGAGGCCATGGTGAATTCCCCAGCTCTAAATGAAGCCCCATTGAGCTCTCCTGGAGACTAAGACGAAACTGTAGACTCAGCCCCAACAGGAGCTGGTTTCTCTGCTCCCTGTCCCAGCTGTTGGGCACAGTTTGTTGACTTTATCCTTCGCAAACCTTGTAATGTGTGTGCTTGAAGGTAAAAAGCCTCCAACAAACTTCAAAAGATGAATGACACCACTTCATAAGTCTTCCACCTCTGAGTATATAGGAAGAGAGAGCCAACATGCAACCATGATTATACTTAATGCATTGTTGCCAAGTAATCTGGAAATGTATTGAGGGGTGCCATATGATTTTTGGATGCACTGGGATGTAGATGTGCAAAGCATGAACAGAGCTTTGCTTCCTTCATGTGACTGGGGTTTGTAATGACTTAGAATCTCTTAAAACGTTTTGCCATAGTGTGGGATAGTGAAGAAAAAGATCATTGATAGAAATGCTGTTTTTCTCTCCTTTTTTGAGGTCACAGGCCACCATGAAAGCACATCTCCCAATTCAAATAGGCCAAATTTTACCTTCCCTCTATTTCATTATTTCATTTATTAAAATAAAGGAAAGAAGTTTGCTTTTTCTTTTCCTGCCAGCTTTAGTTGCAGTACAGGATGTTTCTGGCACTTGCTTTTCCCAGAGTTAGAAAAATCACAGGCTGATGCCTTGCAGTTGTCATTTGTTCTTAGGGCAGCTGTGATTTCCATCACTTTTCTCAGGTATTTTCAGATGGAGAAGGATAAATGACACAAGCTGTTGTATGGAATCAGTTCCTTTTTATTTAGAAATATTTATTCAAGCTTCATTTGTTTACTGTTCTACAAGGTCCCTACTTGAAATTGGTATTCCCAAACAGGTTTCCTGGAGAAAAGGGACAATCAGTGCAAGCTTCTCCAGGCAGTGTAGCACCGAGGTTGTTCACATGGCACCTCCACATGCATTCTCTGCTTTCTTACAGGCAAGAACTTCTGTGGGAAGTTGGGAGGAAGAACTTGATCCCATGGGACAACAGATCTGGTGAATACCATCCCCATGCCTTGAGATGGAACTTGCTCTGGAATGTCTGAAAGTGCCCAAAGGTAGGTGATGATTGTTATTTCTGTCCTACAGGTGGTAAAATGAAATCACTAGATGTTAAAATGGTTCACCTGGAGATCAGATAATAAATCCAGAGCATGTTAAACACCAAACTCCCCAGCTCTCAGCCTCTGGCAGCATAGCTCCGTTTGGGAGTAAAGGAAAAAATCCCCAAACCCTCTAAATTAGTCATGGAAGGAATGAATGAGCAGAAATGTTGTACACTTTCAATCACAGCTTTTCATTGATTCAGAGCTTTTCTGGGGTGTGAGTTCACAGGGAGAAAGGGTGACTAAGGTGAGAAGTGTTCAAACAGCTGAGCAAACCACACATGCAGTTGAAATCACTGCAGGGTTTGCAAGTTCATAAAAGCCTCATAACTGTGAGGTTTATTAGCCAGCATAATAATTTTCCAAGGGAAGTAGGGGAAGATGTGAGTTAATTAACCCTCCACTGTACTGCTGGAGAAACAGATTATTTTTCTCTTTTTCTGAATGTGATTGACTGATACAATGGTGATCCAGAGAGTTATGTGGCTCTAAAAACAAAGCAAAAATCAAAAACCACCAGAAGGAGTGACACAACTGGGTTATGTTGAAATGCTTCCAGGAGAGATAACTCATTAATGCTCTTGCACACAACCTGAGATTCTTTGGGGAACGTTTTTCTGTGTGACTGTGCCATTTTTCTCGTTGACTTGTAAGAAAGCTGCATTCACACTGGAGTTTATTTAGAGAAATGAACCTGGCAGATCAGGGGAATGGATTTCGAAGCAAAATTGACAACTTTTGCTTTGGATGGAGTGATTTATTTTTCTTACTTGAATTTTGTTAGGAGATTGATCACCAAGAGCGTGACTTGTGTGGTTACAGTAATATCCTTGGTGGGTTGTCCCGCAGCTGGCAAGTATGATTCACAAAAAGTTTGTATTTTACAGATTCTTTTTTTGCAGGAAAAGTAATTTTTTCCACAAGCCTGTGAAAGAAATTTATAATGCTTATAAATGGAGTTTATTAAGGCTTTGGCAGATCAGTGACCCATGTTAATTTGTAAAACTCACAGCAAGTAGTCAGGTTTAGTATTCTTGGGCTCAGGTAAAGATTCCTGGGAAAAAGCACCGAGGAGTCAAAAGCACAGGGGAAAATCTCTACAGTTGGGTTTGGTTTTTTTCAAGAGCAGACTGTTATGCCACTTCAAATAAACATGGTAATCTACCAGAGGAGTATTAAGATAAATGTTTTGTGGCCTCAGTTAAGTCCATTTCCTGCACTCATTTCTCAGTGTGCAGTTGAGAATGGCAATAGCTGGAGCTCTTGGGAGGGATCTGAGCAGACACACTGATAAAGTACTTGGTAAAAAAGAAGTAGCTGGTCAGACTCATGGGTGGTCCTTTGCAGTGGTTTGTTTATAAAAATCTTTGTCATTATTTGTAACAAAATCATGCTTCTGATAGGAGGCTGTTTGGGATTTTTTAAGTGTTCTGTATCTGACAATAGGGAGAGGTCCAGAAGAGGAAGATTGAGAGGTTTGGGATTAAAATCCACTGATGTAACAGGTCATGCTCTTTTCCTGTGTGTAACACAATAGTTGTGTTTCCTTTAAGGAAAAGGCAGGGCATTTGTCATGTAGGAAGGTGATTGCCAGCCTGTTTATGTTACCTGAACAAAGGATTTTATCCTGGAGCTGAGAATGGACTGCTTGGCTGAGTGGATTCACTTGCCAGTTTGGGAGACTAAGGGCTAATCCAGGATAGGGCTTTGGACACATGGGGTATCAGTAGGGTTGAATGACCAGGTATTCAGGAAGTTTTCCTTGGAACAGGAAGAAACAAGGCAGGTATGGCCCTTCAGAGTTGTTTGCTGAAGAGAGCTCAAGTTTAGCAGGAGGTGTTGGATCACTATAATAATTTCAGAAAGTTTCCAGGTAGTGATGAGAGACTTGACAACAGAATACCAGGAATAGCAATCCAGATAAAACAGTCCTGGAGTCCCCTTTTTGTGTTTTTGACTTTCTCTTCAACATCTGTGCTTTTCCTAGTGAAATTTTTTGTAAAGGTAAGGTACAATAGACAACAATCCCTCTGTGGCAATGTTTCTTCTCCTAAGTCTTGAAGGAAAACTAATTTTGGCTTTCTCCCACTTTATTTACTGAGATTGCCTTTGCCTTTGTGGGAAGACCATAACGATATAGTAGTGTGAGTGATGGTTTATCCAGGGGGTGGATGAGCTCTCAGCAGGTTGGCTGATGGCTGGTGCCATGTGGAAGGAAACTTAGAAGAATCCCTGCAAATCATCAGGTACTTTTCCCTTTCAGGACTTGCTGCTGCAGAGTTTCACGATTTCCTTGGAATGGTTTGTCATTCCTCTTTGTGTCCTGTGGGAGACCAGAGGCTGCTTTGTGGAGCTGGTCTTTATGGGGATCCCCAGTGGTGTCTCATTAGAAATAATGTACAAGATGCCATTGCAAAAAAGATGGATTTGAGACTTACATGTATACAGTGGGTGATAAATCCGGGTGACAACAAAGAAACATTAATAAGGACTTGGTATAGGAAAGCTGCTGAACTGACTCAGTCTCCTTCAGTAGAATTGAGTGTGGTCCCTAGATTTTGGTTATTCCAGCAAAGCACAGAGCTTAGCTTATCATGTTTTCAGTTTCATCTAAACTTGCAGAAAGGTTTACTGGAGACCTAAACTCTACATCAAAACAAAAACCTTGAAAACCTCGAAACTTTCCCAGCATTTTCCCCCCCCCTTCACTCCTTTCTGTCCAGAATCATGTTTCCCTCAGCTGAGGACAGAGGCAGATGTGTTGGTGTCCCTGAGCTAACAGTCATTCCAGTGGGACCCCAAGCCAAGAGAGGCTGCCATGGGTGTTCCCCTCCAGCAGCAGCCTGTGGTTCCTGGCAGCCCTGAGAAGGAAAGGGGCGACACCAGGCAGGGGAAGGGTTTCTGCTTTCAGTGCATCAGGCAGAGTTTGGGCGCTGCTGCCAAGAATGCAGATTTTATTAGTGCTGCAAAAAGAAACTCTGTTCAGGGGACTTTATTTTCGATTCCAGTTTAATTCAAGTTAATACTGTAAAGCACATTCTCCACTACCCTAATACCATTTCACAGCCCCAGGTGGGGATGCCCTGGTGTGGTGGAGTGGAAATGGGTTCTAGGTCTTTAGGGAGTCAGATTTATTATACCAGATTTGATGCATAAATGGGCAAATTATGTGGGCAGGGGAGAGATGGTGTAGTGAGAGGAAAGTCCTGGAATACGTGAACTGGTTTCAATAAGAGCCAGTGTGAAATTTCATCCCCTTCTCAAGAAGAAACCAGCTTTTTCAAAGTCTCTCCCACTTTTCCAAGCTTAAAGTAAATAAGTAAATAGCTCATGCTCCCAACTTGTTGGCTTCAAATGGAACCCAGAAACAGAGGATACAAAGGAGACATGAAAAGCTGTTTAATGGCTTGAAAGAAAATATTTAGAAGTGGATCAAGATGAGGTAGGAACAGTTTTTGAGTATTTCCCTATTTGGCTTCTGTAGCAGAGGAAGAAGCTGAAGAATTTCATTCACCTATTCCTGTGTTCACTATATCCCAAATAGCTACTCCAGGTGCTTGAATAAAGAAATACTTAATTACTGAAAATTTCATTTACATTAGCTCTAAAACCTCATTTTGTTACTTTTTTAAATTATCCAAGCCAAATAAACAGTGATGATTGTTTCACACATTAATTTAGGCCCTGATTCAGCAAGGTAATGTAATTAACCATGAGTGTAATTCACAGCACATAAGAAGTCCCACTGAAACCTACTTCTACCATTTTGCAGTTGTTTCAAAGCTGGTTTTATTTCTTGACGCTCCAAGACAAGCCAAGCTTATTCTTTTCATTTCAGCTCAAGTTGGGAGCAGGGGGAGAAAGGCAATTTGAGGTTAAGTGGAGAAAAATTTTACAGACTGCTTGGGGAAAAGCTGAATTTTAAGTAGCAAAGGATGCAGAGGAGCAGAGCATGTGCGGGCTGGGTGTTTCTCAAGCTGCAGGTGGATGCTCATTGCTGTGTATCCAGTTCCCAAGGCATTGCTTGATGGGCCTGGAAAGGAGGGAACAGGAGGCCAGTCTTTATTAAACACCCCGGGGCTGGGCTGTGTTGTGCCCCTCACCAGCAGTGCAGTGATAAAATCTTTGGGTTTGGGTGGTGGCAGAAACTTCATTTCTGCCTGGTTGCTCACCTTGCTTGCCTGGGTAGCTTGAAATGGAATTAGCTTGGTTGGAATATGTATTTTTAAGACCCAGCTTGCTCAGAGTGTGGTCCTGCTCACACTGGTATGAATAACTCCATTATATAAAAAAAAGACTGCATAAATTAGTAGGAACTTGGATCCTGTGCCTTTCTTTCAAGAAACTGTGAATGCATTTTGGGGAATTGACAAATATTTGGAATATAAATTGAAAACGCTGGACGAAATTGTTTGTTTCTTGTTGCTACAACAGTGTTATAACTCACTTTCTTGTAGAAAATAGAATCTAGATAACGAAACATTTTGTTTTAGACCTATTAAAACCATGCTATAAAAATTAGTGACAGTTTTTTATAAAATATAGAGGAACAGCCTTTGAAGAATGTCCTTTAGTTGTGGGAAATACCTCAACGACTTTCTGGAAGTTTTGAAACGTTTTGACACAACTTCTTATCTAACAGTACGGAAAATGCTGAAAGATTAGCATTTTAAACCAAATATATTTTGTGTAAAACAAGAATAATCAATCATCATGTTAAAGGGGAATGGCTGTAACAATGAAGCAATTTATCAAATGCAAATGCAGCGTTATGAATAGACTCCAAGAAAGCTCTTGGTTTCTTGTCCAGAGCTGCTTTCCCACAAAGTTAACATTATGTCACTAACAGAGTTGCTGGGAAACTGGGATGCTTGCACGTAGCAAATTTGTTTGGAAAATGTTTCTATTTTTGGATTTATTGACACACAATTCTGAAAAAAGATTGTTCTTTTTCTCTCCAAACCCACTCCCTCTGTTTCCCTAAAATTTCAAATGGGTATGGTGCTGCCTTCAAGTGAATAGTGGTGTTAGGAGGCATTTTAACTCTGTACAGTAACATTTGAATACAAAGTGGTTATTTAAGAACTCAGACTAAAGAAATAATAATTTTAAACCAGCACTGCTATGCTTTTAAGCACAAAGAAAGTCCTTTCAGTTCCTACCACTTATTTGTTTGTTTAATTTTCAGCACGTTTGTCGTGAAACCTCCTAGGTCTGTGGAAACTACTGGATCGCTCCTGTTTCTTTAGCTGCTCCTGGTAAAGTGCACTGTGTTTGTGAGTCAGCAAAGGGAACCCAGCAGTTTTCCAGCAGCCAGGGGTGAGAAGGCTTGGGAGAAACACCGGCCAACCACTAATGAGCTGGTCACAGGAAACAGAGAGGGGGGAGATGCAAGTGGAGCAGCTGGAAACAAAGGCCAGGTGGGCACCAGAAGGAAACACTGAGCACGCTTGCTTGGGCAGGCGTAAGGCAACTTAGAGCAGATACTTGCATGTGTGTGCAAGAGATGCACCAGCCAGCAAGGTTGGGATGAGTTTTTCAGCAAGTAGCCAAATCCGGTTGCCACAGGTGTGTCATCCCTGAGTCCCAGCAGGAGTGCTTGTCTCGGTCTGGCCTCTGACACCCCTGCTCCTCCCTGAGCTTACACAGTCCAAGGGGCTGGGCTGTGGGGGGAGCTCTTCCCTTCCTCCCAGCTGCTCCTCACGTGTCCAAAGACCGCCACAAAGAGGGCTCTGCTCCTCTAACAAACAGCCCTAAGCCTTCAGCCTTTTCTAATAAGCTGCTTTCCCCAGGCCCCTCCTTGTCCTTGTTCCTGTTCTCCAGGTTTTTTCTGTTGTGTCCACATCCTCCTGGGAGGATGGTGCCCACAGTTGAGCTGCCTGCTTCCCACCACTAAGCCAAATGCAGGCCTTATGCCATGTGTTCTACAGATGACACTTGTTTATTTTTCCCAGGATGGTTTTCCATTTTTTTCCCAGCAGCATGATATTGTTGACTCGTATCTGTGATTTAATATGTTATAGCTCAATAGGGAAATGGTAGAAGATTTGTGTTTTGGGGTTTCTTTTTTAATTTTTTTCCTTTCTGACTGCTTTAATAAAAAGGGGGAAAATGTACTATAGGATCACTGGCAGATTTAGCTTATTTAATTTATTGGTTTTCTCAAAGCTGAGATTGAAAAGTCACATTCACAAAAGTACCTGCTGATGTCGTGAGTGTCACTAAGGCTGTGGTGGGCTATCAGAGGAATTGTAAAGCCCCTTCTTTTAATCAGGATCAGGTGAAAGGACTGTGCTTGACTTCAGGTTTGTCTGTCTTCGCTGAATAATTTAAATTATAAATGTTTTTATTGGATCTGAAGTCAGAGTTTGAAAGTGGAGTTAAAAATCTAGCCCTAATTTCACTTTGTGTCTGGGAAGCAAAAGATTGCTGTCTGTGTCACAGCAATCTGAACTTCTCTTCAGCCAAAATGTTATCTGTGTGTCCAAGCCTTTTTCCTCCTGTCAACAAACCCAGGTTGATTGAAGGCTCAGTTTTGTTACACATGCTTCAAACTCTGTTGTACCTTGCAGGACTACACTGGAGCCATTATGTCGTGAGAAATATCAGAGAGATAAGAAGTCCTGCAAAGCCGTAATTTGTGTGTAGGCTGACATGTTTCAACAGCATGGACAGAGAAAAAAAGGTTGTGGATTTGTTTTTTTAAAATTTTAACACAATTTGGAAACAGATGAGTGCTTAACCTCTCGAGACCAAACATATGTTAGTGTGAAGTAGGAAACTTGTATGTTTGTTGCCCATTTCATGACTACAAGCTAAAAATATTTTGAAATCACTAGTTAAAGTTTGATAAAGGTAATTATTGGCGTAGAAGCACCCAAGATATTTGCCATGTTGGCTGCCTTTCAGTCCATCCCACGGAATATTGCAGTGCTTTCCAGTCAGACATTAGAGACCAGTTCATGAACGCTTCAAGCAACCTGGCAGTGTTTCCTGCCACTATGTGTGCATTGGCTCCCTAAATCCCAGGGTATTTATTTCTGCCTCTCTCATTTTCTTGTTAGAAAAACGCTTAATACTCAGTCTGTATCTCCTGCACACATTCAAGTGGTAAAAGGGGAAGGAAAAAAAAGAAAAATAAGCTTGAAATAGCTCCTTTCAGCTCATGTTTTGTCTTCGGAGTAAGTTTGTGGATGTTGCAGCAGCTGTAGGCTCTGCGAAGGAGAGTCTCTTGATTTAGTCTCTGACATGATTTTGCTCATTCTTCCCCAGCTTCCTCAGCTCAGCATGTCCCAGTGTGGTTTGAGAGAGATACCGAGTCAGCTGGCTGCCTTTCCAGGCAGCATTGCTCTCCCTGTGCCTCTCCCTGCAGACATCAACTTCTGTGTGATAAGGATAACTTTTGCTCTGAACATTCATCAAAACCCACCATTCCTCTGGTAAGTATGTTAAACTGAAGTCTCTGATGCCTGTCCAATGTGTCTCCTGCACAATACTCTTCTCAGTCTGCGGCTTTAAAGCAGCAGGATCAGAAATAATCAGACTTTGAAACAGAAGCATGTGGCTGAGCACAGAGTACAGAAACCAGAATGTTTGACAATTGCATCATTATCTGTGTCAGACAGACAGAGCAGACCACGAGAGAGAGCTTTGTAACACACAGTGGTGGAAATCAGAGTCACTCCTCTCTCCCCATCCAGAAGTATACTGGAATGGGTATTTCTGACTTAAGGGGGAATAACCTTCCCCATAAAGAATAGGGTGGGTTTAGTTTTTAGGACATTTAATGGTGTACTGGCACATAGTAACAGCACTATAAATATAGTCTGAAAAAATATGAGCTTAGTTTGGAAGCTGCTCTCAGCTAAATTATGGGGTTTTGATCCTGACCTAAACTGATCCCACATGTTCCTGGATTCTCCCAAAGTTTGAGTGCAGAGTAAATCAACTGTAATTTTTGTTTTTTATTGCAAAGAATGAACAGAAGAGATTGGAAATTATATGAGTTTGGCATATGTTTATCACATGGTTTAGAATTGTTTGATATCTGTTCAGCTTTAAGATTTAAGTAAAGTTTAAAACAGGTACAGAGGATCAAAACTAGTTAACTGGCTTTAGCTCACAGAAAGCAGTCTGAGGTTCACAAAAGTGTTCATTTCATAAACATTCAGTGCCTCTACAGAGAAGAATGTTAGTACTGATCTTACCAGTATTAATGTGTTCTACTCACAAATGTTGAGTATGTGAAGGAATAGTAGCATAGTAGGGAACAGTAAAGCAGGAGGAAATATCAAATTACTTCCTTGTTAGTAATACCCAAGGCTTTAAAGCAACAGCAGTTGTACCCCTGGGTTGTGCTGCTTCTCCTTTGAAAAATGAGTAAGTTCAGTATTTATTCTTTTTTCCTCTCTTAAGGCCTTCTCTCTTCTTTACTCCTTGTTGTACCAACTTCAGTCATGGTGTTCTTTTGTCCTTTTTAACTTTGCAGCTCATACCTTGTAACTTCTTCCTATTATTGGCTTCTTTTGCGAGGTTTTCGTTTTCCTTTAACTTGAGAGTTGGTATATCCTTTACTGGTAGCATTCAAGTATGGCTAAACTAGTATTCTTGACCTTGGCTTTGCTAGTGGACTGGCTCTCCCCTCTGAAACATTAGTCTTGCAGATGATTTTTGTGAGCTGGCTGCTCACACAAGTCTGCTGCCATGTGGGCTGTAGCGTCAGCTTGTCTAAGTCTTACTCAGTAATTACCAGGCAATAAAAGTTAAATGCCCCATAAAACCACATGGAAGAACCATGCTATTGCTGGCTGCCCTGCTCAGCCATCCTCTTCCTGTGTGCTGGATCTTTTGGGCAGGGGGAGGACTAACCAAGGTCCCTTTTGGCTTTCCTCTCTGTGTTCCTGATAACTGGTGACCTGGCTGTGGGCTACTGATGTCAAGGCACAGAAGGACATCTCAAACTGAGAACCTTAAGCAGCGAATCTGAACTAAGCAGTTCCTGTTTCATTTGTCAGGAGGGGAAAAAAGAAGATCAGTAACTCCAAAGTTTTCCTCTAACACTGAACTGTATTCTAGACACCTTGAGAAGTGTTTCAGTGATGCTTCAAAGCTAATCTACTGCAGCACTAAATGAGCTGCTGTAGAGTGAGGGTGCCTAAAGTGGACCCAAAGACGGGGCAGCTTTGCAACTCACCTCAACTGTCCATGATTCAAACTGGCAGAGGTGTTCTTAATTCTCTAGTTCAGTAGAAGTATATAATAGTTTTATGGGGAAATGAAAAATGTCATCTTTCTGCTAACCTGCTCACAGGATTTATATCACTGTTGTAATTTATACCGCTGTGGCTCCAGTATCTCCTTTTATCGTAAGCGTCTTCTGCCTCATTTTGTGCTTCTTGATGCGATAAAAATCCCATTTATTTTTTCTTTTCCCTTTTTTATTGTTTAGTAACTGAGATTTTAGTCTTCTTCAGAGGTTGAAAATATGTCTTTATGTTGTTCCTGAAAGAATTGTGAAGGAGTCTAAAAATTACACAGATGCAGGGTGGGTAACTTGGGAGGGGAGGCTGCTGAATTGTGGAGTCAGGCAGCCAGAAAGGATCTTAGAATACCATTTAATCCATGCTCCTACCCCAAAGAAGAATATTTACAGTAATATTCCTAACAGAGGCTTGTCTAAACTGTCCTTTAATATCTCCAATAATGACAGATGCTAGGCAACCACTTGCCCTTAATGTTAGAAAGTTTTCCTCAGCCTTAAGTCTAAGTACTCCAGGATCCAAGAAATAACCTGTTTGGGTGCTTGCTGCACTGATTTTCCAGGGGTGAAGAAGCAACAATATGAAAGGAACTTTCAGAATGAAGTAGGTATTTTCAATCTTTTTTGTCAGATTAGTCTTTTTTGTTATTACTAGTGCTGGGAATATCTGCAGACACTTCAGGATGTCCCCTTTGCGAGAACAATCACAGCTCAGTGTTTCCTGCATTGAAATCAAAATCCCAAGTTTTCTGCAGGGGCTGCACATGGCCACGCTGCTTTTGGTTAAAAACCAATGAGCTGTTGGGCTGAAATCTAGGCAAGGGAGCTGAGAGGGGAAACACATGAGAATGCCTTGATTAATAGCATCCCTAAATGACAATTGCTGGTTTATGGTTTTTATAAGGATTGTAGTGTTTCTCGTATGTAAAAATAGACAAGATGTGGTTGCAATTAATGCAGAGGCTCTTTGTTGAAGCTGTTGACTGTAGGAAAGAAACCCCAAGGGTTTCTTAGGCTCCTCAGTTGTAAAACTAACTAAATACATCTAGGGCTGCCTTGTGTCACTCCATGGCATCTTTCAAAGCTGTAATTAGCAGATACCTAATGAGTTGTGGCTGTAGCATGTGGATCAGATGACTCAAATATTTACTTTAGGCCTCTGATTCTCTGTCTCCACACAAGGGAGAATAATTTGGTTTTAACAGTCAGAGACTCTTTGGTTGCCTTACCTAGAAACTTCATTGCCTCCCAATGATCTGTCAGACCGAGCCCTCTCCTGTTTGTTCAGCAGCAAGGTACATCTAAAATACTCAGTGATGACTCCTTGCTTCATGAAGCCTTTTTTATTTTGTAGGAAAGGCATCTGAAAGTCACATTTTCACTACTGTTGATGGAGTCTGAAGCATAAAATGCAATTGTCTCTTTGACAGTTGCAAAGGAGAAAATGACATCGATGTCACACCAGTGATATCGTTTCTGTACTTGCAATTTTTAGCAAGACTTAGGCTGTGGAACTTGTGAACATAGGACTGAGTCTCATCAATGCTGGGTGGAAACAAATCAGGACAGGCTTTATGTTCAGTCAGGGAAGGCAAGGGGCAGCTACAGCCATTGTTCCACTGGTGTCTGCTTGCACAAAGGTTGTTAACACGTCGGCCTCAAGGAAGAGGCTGTTTTCAGGAGTTGGTGTGTCAGTTCAAACTCCCTGCTTCAAAGCCTCCCCATCTTTTTCAGCCCATATTCCTTCCACAGTCTTTCCTTAGCCCATTTGAAAACTTGGAGTATTATCTTTGACAGTAATTTCGTATTGACTGTGCTCGAGCTGACCTTGATCCAGAAAATTCCTAATTGCTCCCTGTTCTCAGCCATTCCACCAGAACAAGTAAATATTCAACGGAACCAAATATTGAACTAAATCAAAGGTAAATAACCATGTTAGCAGTTTTTCCTGACAGCTGGATGTTCCTGAAGACCTTTCAAAGCCATTCTGTAAGGAATAAGTGCACGATTTCAGCTGTGAAAACAGCAGTACATGTAGACCCATACCTGCAAATAGCATGTTACACAGGCAGCCTCTGAAATGGATTTATTCCTGGGATCAGCACTTTTTTAGACATAGGTCTCAGAGGACCTGAGCTGAATGTTCAACAAGTTTTTAATAAAGAAAGAAAAAGTGTGGGGGAGGTTACCATGTGCTGTAAGAGTATCTGTTTTATAACAGTCATAGTTGTCACAGTAAATATGATTGATTTGCTCTTCATCACCAGCCACTCTCTTTATTCTTTAGATGATGTCAAAGATGAATAGGGAGAGAGCTTCATCCTTCTGGGAAGCTGTGAATTTAAGCAGTGCCAATCTTTTGGTTACAGCCAGTTGACTGAATCCCATGGGAGTTGCAATCAGACCAGTCGTCCTTTTTCTGACAGTGATCTTCCATGTGCCAGTCTTGTTCTCCCCACAGCCCAGTCATATTTCTTTCAGTGATGAAAGCAAGGAGTACTTCTTCCTTTATCAAATTTGCTTTAGTCTGTGAGCACTGAGTAATTCATGTGAGTTATGCAACTTATAAAAGATAGGCATTACTTTGGTTCCAAGTTCCCTCAAAATACATAGGTTTGTTAGTTACATCTCTATGACAATGATCCGCCATATAGGCTAAAGTGGGGTTTCTTTGGGTTTTATTAACTTCACACAAAGCTTTAGAACTAACTCCTGTCACTGGTGACATAATAATTTAGATGAGGGACTAAACTGCACAGTGTTATCTGCACCTGGGAACACAACAGTGTAAAACGCCTGAGCTTCCCTACTCCCCCAGAGCTCACAGCTTCCAAACTAAATGGGTATGGTCAGGCAAAGGCTGGAAATAGTGAGCTTGGGAGATGCATGGCATGACCAGACACTTTCCATTAAAGCCTCCCACCTCTTGGTGGAGCCCTTGGGCAAAAACATTTGTAATATTCCATCCTTTTCATCCAAAGAGGTGACTCATGTCTGGGATCCTGCAACTTATCCTAAAAGGGAAAGATTTAGAACTCCTGCTGTTGTAGAAGGACTGAATTCAGTGTTTTTCTTCCCTTAGCACCAACATTTTAACTGAATGACAAAACTGGCAGATGGTCTATCAGTTTGCTGTCTTGAAATTCCAAACCATTAAAACCAACAAACCCTATCTCTGAGCTTGAACTCAGAGGAGGGACATTGTTAAATGACACACTTGTGTGTGTACATGAACATGAGCTGACCTTTAAGTTTTTTTGACTTGCTTGCAGTGACTGATGTCAAATTGCTACACAAAAAAACCCACAGTTGTCTTAAAATGTACAAAGTAGCTGCTGAACTGTTTGTGCAACATAGTGAAAGGTTGGTTTACTTCTGATTGTGAGGGGTTGGGTGTTTGTGCTGAATGAAGAATGGGTTGCTTGTAACCCGGCACTGCCAGCCCGCTGTGCTCCGACCCCAGCCTGCCCTTCACAACCTTGGAAAAGGCTCAGCAACTCCAACTGAGATAGGGCTTAATCACCTTAGTTGCCTATGAGGTTTATGAGCACTCAGAGCTGGATTGAAGGGAAAGATTCCCACTGTGCCTACACTGACAGAAGCATCATTAGATACCATCAGTTACCTTGTGGGTTTGACAGGAGCTGCTGGGCCAGTCCATGGCTCCATCTCCACACTGACCACTGCAGGTATCCATCCACACATTCCCATGTAGGGGAAGAGCAGATGCCTGGGCTTATGGCACTGGAAGGAGACTTAGAGGACAAAGGGCAAAAATAAGCAGGAAATCAAGTTATGCTAATTTTGCTGCTCATGGAATAAACTTTTATTACCAGAGTGGCAGAGCAGCCCCACAGGTCACTTTCTGTCAAGGTGAGATACCTCTCCCCAGTCTGATTTTCAAATCAGGCATCAGTTTTTCACATTGCACCTTTTTTAGTTCTTTCTTTTTCTCCTGCAGAACACTTTCTGTAAGTACAACCAGGGATTCTAGGAGCTTCTTTCATTTTAAACACATTTATTTACTATATGTAATATTAGTGGATCAAAGGCATAGCCAGTACCTGTGTACCACTTGTGGGCATCAAAACAATCAGACTTGCATTTTACATGCTATGTGCATTTTACCGTCCCTAAAAATTGTCTTCAGTTGATTTTCAAGATGGTCAGAGGTTGAAATACAGAGTAACTGTTTTGTGAACAGTATTCCAAGATACAGCAGGTGGTGAAGATAATACAGTAGTTGATAACTTGTGATATATTTCTGCAGAGTGGGTATAATTTTAAAAAAAAAATGAAGATAACAATGCTTGGATGTTACTGACAGATGGATGAATATACAACCAAGTTGCAGCCAGTAAACTCCACACCTTTCAGGTTGTCAGATGAGCTCTTTTGAAATCCAGTGGCTGCTTTTAATCATTGTTCGTTAACCTTTGAATTTTGGCCCCTGGATAGCAGGTGGAGGCTACTGTGACTAATGTTTTGGTGGTCTAGAGCAGAGTGAGATGTGCTGATGTGGGAATAAGATACTGTAAGACTGAATTTCAGCTTTTGGCCTGGGTGGGTTTTGCCGTTTATTTGTCCAGGAGAAGGAGGGAACACTGAAAAAACTGTGCATTATTACAATAGTGAGCAGTTGGCTGCAGCTCTCATCAAGAGACAAAGAAAGTCAGGCCTAATGACTAAAACAGACAGCAGGTTGCAAATTTGGACTTGATGATGCATTCCAGCCAGTAACATGAAAGACAGGAAATATCTTACATGTGCTGCCTTTGGGGAGCAAGAGAAGATATGGAGTTCAGGCATGGCTCTATGTTTGCTGATAAATCTTTTCTAACAGTGGGCTTTTTTCTTTCTTTTCTTTGCCTTTTCCCCCTCCCCTGAGCAGTGTGGTGTTGCCTGCAAAGCAGTGGGAAGATCAAACATCCTTTCAGGCAGCTGCTCAGCATTGGTCACTGCCTCTGAGAAGGATGAGCCCATCAGTGGAGCTGAGGGCTGCTGTACATCACCGGCACATCCAGGGGGAAGGGGGAATGACCTTGAGCTCTGTACCAACAGCACTTGGCCAAGGCAGTAATAGTGTCAATCCATTATCTCCAGGCACAACCCAACGAGCTGCTGCAGCCAGGGATGGCTCTGGAGAGGGGTGTAACTGCCTGCATTGGAAAGCACATCTAAACTCAATTTAGTGAAACCATTGCAGTGTTAGAAACTCCCCCTGTTACTGGGACTGACAGAGCCCAGTCTGTATTCCTCACACGCTTGTGAGAATAAGAGAGCAGACTTGAGGGAGTGTTGTTCTTTGTTATCAAAATTTGGGCAAGTCACTAGAAAAATGGTGATCTCAGTGTGGTAATGAACACTGCGGGAGTTTTCATCATAAATCCTGAAAAGCTGTAAAAAATGGCAACTCTACAGTTGCCATCCAAACACACCATAGCAGAGCAAATGACATTATGTGTTTCCTGATATTTTGGCTGTTATTGTTCCTACTAGAATGACAAGTTAGCATTGGCTGCTTTAGGTTATTGAGGAGCAGGATCCTTGTTCCAAGGAGTTGTCATTTAAAATAGGAAAGAGTAAAAGTGTGAAAGAGTAAGTTTCATGCAACCAATGAATTTCTATTGCCCATCTATTTAATTACTGTGGTGAGAATGATGAAGATTTTCTATATGACCATAATAAAAAAATAGCCCTTCTGTGTCAGGAAGAATATGTGCTGACCTGAAGTTCAGTCCTGTTTCAGCACAAACCAGTATCCAGATTCAGAATAATTTCAACTTGATAGGCTAGGGGATGCAGTTTCTGGTCTAGAGTGCAGTACAAATCTACCAGAAGCAAAAAAATACTTTCAGACGTCTGGGGTTCCTCTGCACAGTGAATTGTTAGAACAACTTGTGGCCCAACAAGGTACAAATTAGGTTGTTAGTTTCCAGCTGCAAGTTATTGGTGCGGGGAGTGACATGGATCAACAAAGCTGCTTGTGCACATCCATATTTCTAGACTTTAAAGAGCCACTGACAAGGTAATTGTTTGATAGATGCAGCATGTTATGTGACTGCTCTCCAAATAACACCAACACCAATATTTGGTCACATTGTCAGCATCTGAGCGATCCATCCTCAAATTGTGTCTGAAGGCAACAAAACCACATTTTCTCAGAAAAAGTTGCATTTGCATGCTCAGTGGAGAAAAATCTCTGCTAGTGATAACACATTGTGGTCAAGCTGCTCAGAATTGCTGAGTAACTTCTGCCAGACAAACGCACACTGCATGTGTTCTGTGAAAACTGAGCACGCGCTGGGCTGGCAAAGCACAGCCCTACTCAGACATGCTCAGTCTCCAAAGGAACTCCAGGGTTTGAATTTCCAGCTCCACTGGGACTCAAACTCACATTGCTCTGAGCAACACTGTGAGTTTTCTCTGTTAGTGAATAGGATCATTTGTTTTAATTTGAGCCTTTCAGAAAGAAAATTAGGAAAAAAACAGATCAATAGCGTTGAAAATGTCCATTTATATATTATTATATTTTTGGTCTGCTTGCATTTTTCTCCATAATCATATTGTCATAAATGTTTTCCACTGGAAGTATAACGTGAATAATGCTTTTATTTTTCCAGTCCAATGAATTTTTAGGAAGGCGAACTGAATACCATTTCCATAAATCAGAAAGCATTAATGGAACCGGGCGGAGGGAACTGGTTTCAATTTGACAGAAGTTCTTTTTCTCTGTTGTGTTTTTATGCATTTGGGCCATCTGTGAATGAAATAGTAAGGCAGTTTTCATGCATAAGGTAAGGAAATGGTCAATACTAGGTTTTGAAGCATTTTAGGAGACTTTGACCTTAGCAGTGTATGTTTTGTTAAACCAATAAATTAGAAGTGACTCTAATTTATATTAATAATAAGTAGGCTTGAAATTTTTATCAATAAATTCCACGTCCAACGGGTTTCACTGTGCTGCAGGTTTTCCCTGATACTTTTCAGCTATGGGTGCATGTAAAATATTACACGTTCTCATTTGTTTAGTGTCACTAGTGCCACACCTTTTGGCTGATCCTGGTCTTAAAAAAATCCTAAACTTGTACTTGACACTTTCTTATTACAGGGTCCTGAATTGCTTTCTACTCTGCAGAATATGGTTCAGTGCTATTGCTCTTTTGGCTATTGCCAATTTTCTGTGTTTAGCACATTTTTCATTAGCATGCCCTAATTCATGTTAACCTGCAGTAAGTCCTGTTGTCTTGACTCTAGGCATTACTCCCTGAAGATGCAGATCTGCTGGAAAACGGTACTGCCTGAAAAATAAACAGTTTCCTTTACTCTCAGGCTAAGGTTAAAAAGCAAGCTCTCTGAAGTTCTCAGTGGAACAAGTTTAAAAATGAATGGGCAGACATTTGTCTTTGTAAGGGATAGTGTATTTTTAGATGGTATAAATTTTATAGAAGTCATAAAGTTTTATGAATTTTAACTAACATCTTTCTCAGAATAGCTTGGATCTTAAACATGTTATCTGGTAAAAGGTCACCAGGTCTGTTTCTAAAATTGAGGAATATGCAAGTGGGAAGTTACATAGGTTTGGGGAGAGAGTTTACAGTCAATCCCTTCAGTGCCTACACTAAGGGACGTGCACAGACAATACAACAAAACCAGTTGCCTGACTTCAGAATTTTTTTTTTGCATTCTCTGTGTCCATTCTCTGGCAAATCTCTGTGCCAGGCAGGATTTGTCTTCTGTCACAGGAATTTGACTCCCTTTCTTGAGACAAATAAGATGTGACCCAGTCTCATAAGCTGCAGGTTGCCAAACTTGAGCTTCATAGCTGAATTTCAGGAAACATTGTCCCTGAAACTGGTGTGTCCATGCCCTGTGTGCTGGCAGCCAGCCCACAGGTGAGCCTGCACAGAGCTCACCCTGAGGTGCACTCTGAATTTAATTCCAGTGTAGCCAGGGACACAAACCATATTGCAGTTACTGGTTCAAACCCAATTACGTTTCTGGATCAATCTTGCAGTGTGATCCTGAGCAATGACACAAGATCTGTTTCAGCAGAAACTGGGAAGCAATTAGTTTTACCATTTTTTTCCCCGTTAACTTCAAACTGTTGACATGGTGCTAAATTCAGTACGCTGAAGGTGTTTCCATGTGTCACTTCTAATAGGACACAGGTGTCAGACAATTTGAGATTATTTCAAACCTAATTTTCTTAGAGTGAAGATACAAACAGTTACACCAGAAGCAGATGTTGGGCCTTTCTCACTCCTCCAAAATGTGGTTTGGCATCCATCCAGACCAAATCCACGGGGAAAAAGAAAATTATATTTAATTTTGGCTTGCTTGGTTTCCTCCTTTCAAAATCTACATGAATGTGCAATAAAAAAACCCCAACCCATCCCTTTTCCCTCTGCTTACGCAGGGACTAAGGATCTTGTTGCAAACAGATGGAGCACAGGCAGGTTGGGACGTGAACACTTTTCTATCTCCACACCATCATATGTGGCCCAAAATGAGACATAAGATGCTGTATTTTCCTTTTTGCCCTCTTACCCCTGTCACTGTCACTTACTTTTCTGGTGCACTGATGTTGAGCTGACAGCCAGGAAGTGGAGGGGGAGCAAGGACTGCAGCTAAACCACCAACTAGGGGTCCCACCTCCAGTGACCTACCTGGGGGTGGTCACTAGGACTCGGGAGAGAAGCCCCCATGAGCATCTCCTTCCCTCTGCCTTAAGGCAGATTTCCCCTAGATTGAAGTTGAATGTCAGCTATACACATGGATGCAAAAACTGGACCACTTGTTGGCACTGGGCTCTCCTGAGGGCAGTACCTGCTCTCCAGCAAGAGCTTCATTGAGTTTAGTTACACTTCGTCAGAAATCTGAGCTCAGAATCCTGGCATTGCAACCTGGTAGAAAAGAAGACCCTACTCTGGGATCTGCCACGCCAGTTCTGGGTTTTGCTGCTAAAACAGCTCCTTCTGCAACTGCCTTTAGTAAAGGAATCTTATGACTATAAATCCCACATGTGCTGTGACTGTATTTAAAGCCAGATTACAAAAAAAATGCTCCAAATAAACAGGGTTTTTTGAATCAGTATTTGTTGGTCATTTAAAGGATCTGTTGTTCTGTAGCATTTCAGAGTTAAGAGCCATAAATGTACACTGGGAAGTGAAGGAGCAGCACATTTCTGCCATCCAGCCCTACATGCCACAGGAGCAAGGGCACAAAGTCCTTCCGTACATGGTGAGGACTCCATGGACTGACAAATGCAGAGGGAATAATGAGCAGATGGTGGACAGGAGGCATTAATGGCACTGCTGATCTGTGTGGTGTTGGTCCCAATTGCACTGGGAAGGTTCTCCAGTCAGCTCCTGCTGAGGCTGCCCACAGAGGTGGGTCAGTGTGGTCAATAAAGGCATCAAGAGTTGGCTTCTGAATCAGAGGCAAAACTGTGGAAATGCCACTGTGCAAATGGCGTTTAACTGCGCTGCCAGGAAGCTATCCAGAGGCATTTGAAGACCAACCCGGTAACAGGAAATTAATCAAAAGCATTTCGGAGCAGATCCTGGGCTGTGAGTGCTGCTGTGGCTATTTATACAGGCAATTTACCCTCTTAAGGGTCTGCTCAGATGTCACAGATTAGACACTGCCAGAACAAGTGACCTTTCTGCACACTGCATTAAGAACAAAAAGATGGAAATTCCCATTTTCCAAGCGTGGTCCAAAAAAACCTCTGTGCTCTTGTTAAACCAGCTGCATTGGAGAGGAGTGATTAGAACTGTCCTTTTTTAAATGCCTGCACCTGTCTCTCCTTCCACAGCTGAGGACACACTGAAATCTGCTTCCCTATAGGCCTGATCCTGTAAGAGCTTCAGGTGGTAATTAAATTCAGCATTATCTCATCCAGTTCTGCTTAACCACTTGAGAAGAAAAGCCACCTGAAGGCCTGCAGTTGCTGGAACTTGCAGGAGTGAGTCACCCCCAGCGAACAGAAGCTCCCTCATTTCTTCGTCTTCAAAAGGGTGAGAATTTTTTTGGTTTCCCTTCTTATGCAAGTCAAGGGCTTGCAAAGGCAGGAGGGTTGGTTTTGAGCAACTTTGCGTATCAGTCTCTTGGGAAGGTGACAGCTAGGCAAAAAGCTTCCTTGTCTATCCAGAAGTACACAGGAAAGAAGTGTCGCAAACTGCTGCAGAAAAGATGTAAGTGGGGCTTTTTTTGAGGAATTTAAGACTTTTGTAGAGCAAGACTAGGTTCAGCATAGTCCTCTGGGTTCAGATTGTCCCACAGAACATTAATTTTTCTTCCTAGATATCAATTTGTTGTAAAAGTATTTCAAGTCCACAGAGTGCCATGAGATATTGCACTTACATTCCACGTAAATGAGCAGCAGCATTTCTAAAGGGTGAGTTTAATTCAAAGTATCTCCCCTCTTTCACAGGAATAACTTTTTTGCTCTCAATTATTTTGCTGGGGTAACACTTACCTTTGATTTCATCCACCTTCAGAGCACAAGTTTCTCCATATTCCCTTAGTTGCTCTTCATCCGTGAACATGCACAGTGCCAGGAGTTTGATTCCTGGCACAGTGACGCAGGAGAAATAATGCCTTCAAATTTGTCATTATTGGCTTGTTTTTTAATCCAGAACTATTGAATTCTTCTCCCTTTCAAATGTGATGGATGCCTGGAAACTGACTGGCACTATATAAGCAAAGTATTCTTTGTACAGTAAGTCAGGCATCCCACATAATCTGTATTTCTGGGGAAGGAAAACGATCAAAAGGAGAACTTTTGTGACAAGGTGCTGAGGCAAGACAGCAGGATCCTCACTGAAAATTGCTAACCAAAAACACGCACAGCACTAAGACTGTCAAAATACAAAAGCAATACGTTATTGGCAGACAAAGTGCTACCACTGAAGTGCTCCACCAGGTTTTATCACATGGCAATTAGGTACAATGTTCTAAAAATTATTCATTTTCCAGGGAAGCTGTAGCTATTCCTTTTTTAGATTAATTCTACTCTCATCACAGCCTACTTGAAATAAGAATTAAATTAGATTTTCAGAATAATACTTTTTAAGGCAAATGTATTTAATGTGGACAATATCCCCAAAAATGTCTTACCACAGAATTAAAACTGAGCTACACAAGAAATTTAGAAAACTGCCTTAAATATCTCTTAGAGAAATTTTAGAAAGATGCCAGGTTTAGTGAGGACTTTTTTTGCATCCTAAAAATAGTTATTCATGTATTTCTCTTCTAGAAAAGTAAGATTTTTTTTTTTCATTTCAAGGCAGTACTGTAACTTCGTGTAGCATAATTCTGATTGCATGATAGAAAGTTAGCCTGACTTCAGTACCGGGTAAGGTAATGGAAAGGTTCATACTGAGTGTCATCACACAGCACTTACAGGATGGCCAGGGTATCAGACCCAGCCAGCATGGGTTTACTAGGGGTAGGTCGTGTTTGACCAATCTGATCTCCTTTTATGACCGGGTGACCCGCCTGGTGGATGTGGGTAAGGCTGTGGATGTTGTCTATTTGGTCTTCAGCAAGGCCTTTGATACTGTCTCCCACAACATACTCCTGGAAAAGCTGGCAGCTCGTGGCTTGGATAGGAGCACTCTTTGCTGGGTTAGGAACTGGCTGGACGGTCAGTCCCAGAGAGTGATGGTGAACGGTGCTGCATCCAGCTGGTGGCCAGTCACCAGTGGTGTCCCTCAGGGGTCTGTGCTGGGACCAGTGTTGTTCAATATTTTCATTGATGACATGGATGTGGGTATTGAGTC
>VXBA01005480.1:551100-623267 GCA_013399895.1 Serilophus lunatus
CTGTGTCCAGTTCTGGGCCCCTCAGTTTAGGAAGGACGTGGAGATGATTGAGCGTGTCCAGAGGAGAGCAACGAGGCTGGTGGAGGGTATGGAGCATAAGCCCTACGAGGAACAACTGAGGGAGTTGGAACTGTTTAGCCTGGAGAAAAGGAGACTCAGAGGTGACCTTATTGCTCTCTACAACTTCCTGAAAGGAGGTTGTAGTCAGGTGGGGGTTGGTCTCTTCCACCAGGCAGCAACTGACAGAACAAGAGGACACAGTCTCAAGCTGCGTCAAGGGAGGTATAGGTTAGATATTAGGAAGAAGTTTTTTACAGAAAGAGTGATAAAGTATTGGAATAGTCTGCCCGGGGAGGTGGTGGAGTCACCATCCCTGGATGTGTTTAAAAAAAGGCTGGACGTGGCACTTGGTGACATAGTGTAGTCTAGTTGAGGTTCTAGGGTAAGGGTTGGACTAGATGGTCTTGGAGGTCTCTTCCAACCTAGTGATTCTGTGATTCTGTGAAAATGACCACTTTGGGCATTCTATTCAGCTGGTGAATAAATTCCCTAAAAACTAGGGATATGAACCAAAAAATGTTATCCTTTAATTTTGTGTGTGGATATTTAATTTTAATTATGGTACTTTAAAGTTGTTTAAATCTGCAACTCCGTTGTGTGTAAGTTAACACAGAGTATTTTGCAGCAATAATCGAGGCCTGGTAATTCAGATCCCTACAGAGCCTGTAATTATATCTTTGATGAGAGTTTCAAAGTGATTTTTAAATGTGCACATGGCTTATAAAATGCTTTACAAAAGCTCCATCATCGTGACTTCCCAAATGTTCCTCTTTCATTGTCCAAGTTTAATTTTTATTCCTATTCAAAAAGGAAAGGTTTGTAATTGAGCAATTGCCTTGTAAATAAATATTGTCCAATTAATTTTCACCCCAGTTTTCCTGTGGAAGTGGTAATATGGATGCATTTTACTGGTGTCAGCAAGCCCACCTGCCCTTCTGAAGGGAGAAAAATGGGGTGTAAAGGTGTGGTTTGGGTTGTTTTTCTTTTTTTCTGGAGTCATTTCCTTGTAATTGAGTTCCATGTTTAAGACAGGCTTTCACTGCCTCATGTTCCAAGATGAGAGTTCACAGGTTTCCAGTGATAAGGAAGGTGCCTGTAGGCAATTAGGGACCTCAGGGTTTTAAAGAGACTAGTCACTAAAATATGTTACAGCTCAAGCTATTGTTTAATAATCAGAGTCTCTTACAGCTGTGAAACACTCCCATCATCAAGTAGGTCTCTGGGACTCCCTCAGGAATGGCAGGCTCTGGATATCCAGCTGCTAGGAACAAAAATAAATCTCTTTGAAGACTTATTTGCCATCACACTATGTGAGGACTTAGAAATGCTGAATTATTTTAATGGTTAATCTCCATTCATCAAATGTTGTCATTGTTAACAAAAGTCCAAAATGGTTTCAGCTGTGAGCTGGCTGTTGTAGGTGGTGTTTGTTATCACTGCTGTGGTGTGATACGAGCAGCAACCACTGCCACTAGAAATGATCATCTCACAGAAATATTCATTGCAGAAGCTGGGTCGGAAAAATACCTTAATGCCTCACAAACTCAGCAGAACCTGTAGGTCTTGACTTCAGTGGGGTGCAAAGAAAACCCATTTTTCTTCTCTCTTTTCCCAGGCTGCTTGTTTTAAAGTAGTAACTGTTTCTCCTTTTTCCCCACTCAAGACTTTTAAATATTATTGCTGACCTAAGAAAAATTGTGGGGAAATTTGGCTGTAGTTAAAACATACTGTGACTTCTTCTTTGCTAGTACTTAAAAGCATTAGATAATTTATTAGCAAAGGTGCCACATAACTTAGAGGTGGGCTCTTAATGACTTTGTGGCTCCAACTATTTCCAAAGGGATGCCAACACATGTCATTTGACTATTTTTCCTTACAGTGTTCCTTTTTCTTGATAAGCCACCTTTTGCATCTCCCAGCATTCCACCCTTCTGGAGCAACCCAGTGACCATCAATGCCACACTTGTGATGTTGGACTGGTCTGGGATGTGCAGTCAGCAGAAGGAAAGGTGGGAGCATGTGGGAAAACATGTTCTGTCTCCAAATGCACAAAGGTCAAAGGAAGAGCCGTTTATTGCTGGCCAAGCCTGTGGCTGTTGCATGAAAACCATCACCATTCTGTGCTCCTCTGGCAGGCAAACTCCCCCAGACTTCAGGAAAACTTCCCATCCGCTCTTCTTAATATCCTCTGTCAGAGGCACAAAGCCCCCTCAAATTATTTAGGGAGGAAAACCTTATCCCACTTCAGAGACAAGATAACTTTTGGAGGTGCAGAGGTCAGATTGTCTTCCCAAATCAATGCAGCATGGGAACGAGAAATAAAAGATCCTAGCCCAAGAGTTATTTTGGAGGGGTCTTATTTTCTTTTGAAGCACGAGCCAAAGCCCCTTGCAAGCTCCTGTGGAAACGTTCGCATTAACATCAGTTTTTAATTTTTCTGAGTTTGGGATCTATTTGATGAAGGACGGAGAATGATGTTGAAACTGCTGTAAAATATTACTTAGATTTTGACCTGCTCTTGAATTTACATATATATATTTTCTTAAGCTGTGTGGTTTTGCCTGCTGTTTTATCTATACCCATTGCTGCAAGCAGAGATAATAACCTGGGCAGTGGTTGTGCAGACAAGAGGAGGCTCCTGCAGAAGCCCTGCTGACCTCACCTTCTTCCTCAGTACAATTTCTTCTGCCGTATTTTCTGTAGCTTCTGATATTTTTATGTATTTATTGCCTTCTAGAGAAGATTTTTCCTGCGTCATTATTTCCAAGGATTTTCTGTCTGATTAATTTTCTGTTTTCAGGACTCAGTGAAGCAGAAAAACAATGTTGGTGGCTGGGGAAAGTAGCGCAAGTTGGCCCAGTTTTTCCAGGACGAGGGAGCAAAGGGCTGGCAAGTTCAGGTAAGCTGCCTCCACTAAATGTGCTGAGAAATCACCCACACAAACACATTCCAGCTTTGGCAGTGCTCAAGTAATGGCTATTACTGCTCCAGGGAGGAAATAATTAAAGCCATTTCTTGACTCTGACAGTTTGATACCGGTGGTTTTCAATAGCAAATTACCAACATCTGTACAGCAAAATCCAGCTACTGCAGCAATTATTCAGGAGAGCTAACCACAGAGGTGCTCGGAATTTTTCATTTTCTGGATGTCCCCTCGTTAGGTGTGACCTACAGTGGAGACCTAAACTGGGCAAACTGGGTCTCCTGTGTTAGAAATGTAAATTAAACCATATGGAAAGATCAATATTCTGCAAAAACCCCAGTGGCAAATGCATCAAAGACAGAAAATGAAAGACATCTGAATGGCTTTCTTAATTATGTAACAATTTCAAGTTTTTAGAGCAATTCAGAAGTAAAATTCATACAGTTTGTTCAACTCCACAAAAATTACGGCTTTTCATTCCCACATATTGCTACAACTGTTTTGCATAGTAGACAGTGTGACTGTACAAGCTAAAAACTCACATCTCTGACCCACAGCAAACAGCACAGCACCGCACAGTTTCATTGCTGATGAAAAAGGGGGTAGCAAAGACATGAAATAAGCTCTGAAAATCCCTAACTCAAATATTTCTTTTTAAACATTAGCTAGAAAAGGTAATACAAACCTGAGCAGGAATGAGAGGCTGTGAGATGAAATATGCTTCCAAGAGAGACTGGTTTGGGATTGATAATAAAAATACTGCCTTATTTCACTGCTAATGCTGTAACTACGTGTCTGTCAGCGGTTTATGTTGGAATCCACTTTGGTCAGGGATTTACTGATGTATAAAACCTGAGTTTAGTTTGTAAATTGGCACTCTGTCTTTGGCTCTGTTTCGCTGTTATTTAAGCCCCGATCAAGGCACAGTATAATTTGCTGTAAAAATATGCAATAGTTTTAAACTAGGGCCTCAAACTTCAGCAATTTTTTGGGTGGCCTGGTGGAGGGTGAAAATAGTTTGTACACCTATCCAGCTGATAACCGAGAGGCTTTAAAATACATTCTAGTCTTTATAGGTGATTTTTGCCACAGCCATAGACACAGGACAATTAAACCTTTGCTTGCCTTTAGAGAAGAGAGAAATGTGCTTAAAGCCCTAGGAAATCACAGCAGAGATCAGTTTAATTTAGATATTGATATGCTAGTTCAAATCAGCCTATTAATGCATTTAATTGATTGTACACGGATATATTTTGGAGCTGATTAGGAAAAGAGCATCTCGTGGTAATGATGTATATACAGCAATTTTGAGTCCTCATTGCAAACATATCACTGTCCAGGTTATGGTCAGATTTAACCAGTATCCATCATGCAAGTACCTTTCTAAGCTTCAGGACATCTTGTGTGGTAGTACTAAATTCAAGTAGACTGGGAAATATCTATACAGTTTAGAAAGAAAAAGCTTGGTGAGTATTTTCTTTTCACTCCTGATCTTCGTTGGACACGAATGTGGGCAGGCCAAGCCAGGGTATTATATTCACATCAGTAACACCCTGACACACTGTGATGACTGATTGCAGTGAGACCCCTATGAATCAGTATTGATTGGCCATTTACTTTAAGGCGACTTAATTAAAACTAATAGGACAGCCCAGCTTCCAGGGAAATCCACAGCACCATGATTTATGAGTGTGCTCAAGAGAAAGGGGGAAGGACAGGCTGTAACCGTTTTCTTCATTTTGCAATTGAGGTCTTTCTCCTGCAAGGTTGAATTAAGAGTTTTAAAAGAGAACCTGGATGAGTGCAATAAATAGGCTCCAAGGCAGTATCTTGGCTGCTTGAGAGGACTTTGTGGCTTCTTACCAGTACCTGGCTGTCCCATTGCATATCAGTGTCATCCAGAGCATCCAGCATGAAAATGTCTAATGTTAATGGTAAAAGGAAATGACTTCCCTGTAACTGGGCCTGGAGCAAACACAAGTTGCACCACTGCTTTGTCATGTGAGTCTTTTGCTTTGTGTTTCTGCTGACTGTATTTAGTGCCACAATTATATCAAATTGTACCTATTTATTTACAGCATCTAAATCTGGGGGAATTCACTGAGCTAATTTGAAGAGTAAATTTTTTTCCTAGAAATCTACATAATGCACTCTTTATTTTTGCCTCTCTGTCAATGCTTTGGGGACAGTAATTTTTTTTTATCAAGCTGATTCAGGCAACAAGTTGTACTTTATCTGACAGCCTTGCCTATTGTGTATGTTTGTTTGACTTCAGTCATGCGTGAGGTGCAGAGAATCCAACCCACTGTGTCACTGATGAAACTCTGGGGCTTTGCACCTCCAGATAGTCCTGTTCCTCCATGGCTGGGGGAGAGGGAAAGTAAGGGAAATCTCACGGGATGAATGCCATGAGGAATTGTTTCTCATCTGCTCATATTTGCACAAAAATAAATGGAGAGAATTATGCCTTTAAAAGTTCAAGCCTTTGAATTGTGCTTAGCAGGCAGAAGTCAAGAAGTCACTTGCAGCGAACTGGGTTTGTTTTTTATCAGCACTTGCAATATCCTGAATCTCTGCTTGCTATTGCAAACAGTTTGGGGAGGGGGCAGCTGAGATGCCAGAGGACAATGTATGGCTCCCCAAGGGGAAATCTTGGACACTGTTAAGATGAAGGCAAGAATAGTATAGAAATGTGTGATTTAGGCAATGAATTGACTTTTGCTTTGGGAGAAAAAATATATATAAAAGAAATAAACCTTAGAAAATATTATTTTGCATCTAATGCTAGAAGCCAAACTTTTTTCATCTCCTTATTTTGTACTAAAAGATAATTTATGTTTTCTGAGCATTCTAAGCCAGACAACTTCATTGTTTCTAGAGAATTTTACTGATAATGTTTTATTGAAATAATGCTCTTGACTGAAATCATCCATTCCACTTTAATTTTGTTCAGATGTATTTCTAGCAATGGGCAGGTATCAGCTCTCTGTATTCAAAAGATTGAATTTTGAAGATTTTTGATCCTTAGAAGCTACAGGACGTATATTTCATCTTGGAGTTTTGTCAGGAGTCTGAAAAATCGTGCTTTGTTTCTCAAGTCATCTGTAAAGGGTATGAATTTCTCCCAACAAACACATATTTGTGAGGAGTTTCGTGGGAATGAAGAGTGTTGTATTTAATACAGAGTGTTCTTCACAAAACTCTTGGAACCAGTATTCTTATGCTTCACTCATTTTGTTCTTCATGTCAGTGTTATGATTCTCAGACAGACAGTTTCTTTGACTTTCCTGAGAAGTTTTCTTTTGAAATCTTTTTGAAATGTGTCATGTCTCTGGACCCTCGTGTGGGTGAGAACATTGCTGTCCTGTGACCTGCTGTTAACTTAGCACTAAAACTGCAGCACTTGGTGGGATGTTTCCCTCTCCTGTTAAAAGATGTATTTATATAAAGTAATATTTCTCTCCACTGCCATCTAGTGAAAGTACTATGTTCTGTAAAGTTTCTGAGACCCTCAGCTGCACACAAATAGTGAACTGTACCTTAGTGCACACAGGACTTGATGCAGACAGTAGAGTTCAATGCAGAGCAGCTCATCTTCTCCTTAGGGTAAAAGCAGGTATTACAGAACAAATGAGGTACAATAAACTTAATCACAGAATTCCATCAATGATAATGACAGAGATAGTCAAAAGGGTTTACATGTGTTACCAGAAGAGCAGAAGTGGCTGGCAAAGTGTAGATACAAATTTTAACTAAGTAGAATGGTTTAAATGACCTTTTGTGCAGAAATTACACAGATTTTCTTTGATCTAGGACTTGAACTGCCCTTTTAAAAACAAGCGTCTGAGACTTTCATTCATGCACAGGTGATGCTGGGCAACACACCTTGGGTGTGCTCTGATTGGTGGGATTGCTGCTTCCAGTGCTGGGATGGGCACCTGCCCAGGTTGTGCTGTGAGCACGTTCCACCTCTCCACTTCTGTTCAGCTCAATCAGATTGATTTTGTTTAAAGATCCTTGGCTATTTTTGGAACACACAAGTAGGTCAACCCATCGTTTCCTGATAGTGGAAATAGCTAAAATAGGACATACAGCTATGAAATCATTACTCTCTTAATGTGTCACTTAGGCAACAAAATCTCTCTTAATATTCTTGTGAAAGTCATCTTAAAATCAGAAGCTATTCCCAGAGCAAGAGACTAACATAAAGTTGAAGAAAGACATGATAGCTATATGATTTAGAAGAAAAAGTGGAAACAAGTGAAAACCAGACTCCTTTGATGGCTGAAATGTATTTCCATTGCCATAGCTGAGCAATATCTCTGCACTCTGATTCATGTCCATCTTTCCATTTTATAAGCAGGATGGAAAAACACTAATTTCTCCTGATCTGTGCATTTCTGCACTTCTCTCTGCAGCTGGAGTAGCACTGTTGGGGTTTGCTTGTATTTTTTTCAGTTTTCTTCTACCAGATTTATTTTCCCCAGAATGTACTGGGCAACATTTAATGGCAAATTCTGTGAGTTATCCCTCAGCCCTAACTGAATCAAACTTTTAAGGTCTTTCATTTAATTGTGTCATAAAGTATAAATTAAAGAACAAAATTTTTTAACTTTTTGTTGAAGTGTTTGAGAAATTCAGAGCCTTTGAAAAATTCAAAGCTTATAGTTCTAAATGAGTTTGCTCTATTCAGTAATTGGAGCCATATTTAAAGGAAAGAAATATCCTTTATTTTACTCAAGAAAGGCTAAATAGGATTGAGTTTTAGCCACTACACCCACAAGCCAAGCTGAGCGATGGAGAGAGGAGTTGTTTTACCTGTCTCTTGAGGCGATGAATTACAGTCTTCTAAATAATCTTAAATCAGTCTGGCCAGGCATATTGACAGAATTCCAGGGCAGCCAGACAATGACCATGCTGCTAATTATAAGTAAGCAAACAGTTCGGTTCATTGGCAACTGCAGTGCTGTTCTTTTTTTTCCTTTCATTTAATTTCCAGCCAAATTGTGCTTAAGCTTCTTTCTCCAAGGAGTTCCCTTTCTGAGTTAGACACAGTTACATTTGAATACTTAATTGCATGTTGCCACAATACTTGCACTTCTTTTTTTATCGGAAAAATACAGTTCTAAATGGAAAACTTCAAGCAGTGCCTTTTCTTTATTTGCAGTTTCATCCAAAGCGTTGCAAGGGCCATTGAGAGAAGGTGGTTCCTGAGCAGCCCTGTTACCAATAAGCAGCTAAGAAAGGATATTAGGGCTTAGAGATGTTACATGCATTGTTGTTTTTAATTCTATACTGTAAAGGTGTTGTGCTGAAAAGATAAATCACGGGCACAAATGCTGAGCTATGCAGAACTACTGCAGTTGGGTTTGATAAAGCAATACTGAAATTCCTCATTCTGCCAGTAAGTTGAATAATGTCCTATTTCCACATGGGGGGGAAAAAAGGGTAATAAAAAATGGGACATCAAGAGTAATCTTTAGACAGTTTTCCAGTGAAAACTATAGGGATTTTCCTTGGAGCTCAGAGTAACATATAGTATCTGCAGAAATGGCTTTTCTTCTGTCAAACTCTTCTAATGAGGTGTCAGAACAGCTTTTTGTTCTTTGGTTGTTGATATTCTTTTTCTTCAAAAACATAGTGGCTGTTGTATCCTCTCCTCCTGCTTTCCAGTCAGGTAGTAATTGTACTGTACCTTGTACACGGGGTTTCCATGACTTGTAAAAACAGTGCATTTAAGAAAAAAAAACATTGGGAGAAAGATGCAAGTTACAAACACTGGAGGTGATCCTGTCACCTAAGGACAGTGCCAGGCCCAGTATCCACCTCACTCCAAACCCACCAGGAGTGAATACTTAGGGATGTGTGTAAGTATTCCCAAGCAAATAGTGGTAGAAGTAAAGGCTCCCAAGGAAACTTTCCAGCCTGCCTGTCTTCGATTCTCTTGGTGGGCAATACTTGGAAGTACTGTTTTAACAATCACTTCATATTTGTAGAGAAGAGCAGAACTCATCAGACATATTATTGTGCAAATTTATTTACAGTTTTCATTTTCCTTCCTCTTACTGAAAGAGTAAAATGATTAAGCAAAGTAGTTTTACAAAACAAATGCCTTCCTCCTGGAAAAAATACTCAGAGATGTTGCTAATTCCTTTGATGTCAGGCCTCATGCTGCATGAACTTCATGGACCCATCATTTGTCCTTGTCATTCTCTCAGGGTCTTTTGGCTCAGGGCCAAACAATTGATATAGTGGAGAGCTTCCAGCTAAAATAACAGCCTCTGCATCTTTATCTTCCCATCCATCAGATGGCTGGTGGTAGATAGGGCTAATTTGTCACTCTACCCACTTGGAAAAGTTTGATAAATGGCTTAATTAGACTTTTTTTTTTTTTTAAAGAAATTACATTTCTTGAGAACTAGAGATTGAGAAAACAATGGCTAAGGATTGAATTAGAAAAGGAAAATATTTTTTCTTCAGTCAAGTTCAGAGGAAACACAAATAGGAGGAGAAGGAGAAAGAGCACAGTTGATTAGAAGGAGTTTCAAGGAAAACCACCTAACACACAAATGTGCAGTTGCCCAGAGATAACTGTGCTACTCAAAGCCAGGGCTTGGCTTCAAATCTCATCCTTCAGTTTTGGGACAAAAGGGGGCTGATCTAAGGCCATGTGCACATCTCCTCATGAGTCAAGGGCTGTGCGAGTCCAGATCAGAGTTTTGAATGTTCCTGCCCGGGAAACGCTGCAAGTGAAAGAATATTTGCATTTTCTTCCTTTTTTTGAGGTAATCTTGTGGCTTATGAATCAAACAACTTGCATGAGTTAAAATCATTGGGTTTGCTGTTTTTCAAACTTTCACTCAGAAAAAAGGGAGAGAGAAGCCAAGTAAAGTTCTTCTCTCAACTGCTGTTTTAACCACCGTGTTTGGATAATTATGCTTCCACTTTGCATGCGTAATTATGGCATGTATTCTTATGTGTGGATGTGGCTGTGGCAGCTGGATCTTTAGATATGTCCAGGCCTTGTATTTCTAATCATCTTTTTATGTATATATTTCATTTGGGTCACCCAGGCAATATATTTCTTTCTGTGCTCTTACATAAATTAACAAAGCAAGAGACAAACTACATCCTCCTTTTTGTGATAAACTGTCCAGAAATTGGATGTAATTCAGAAATAATTTAAAAAACTCTTTAACCTCTAGGCAGAAACTTATAATAGTAAGGAAAAGACTAACATTTTTCAATTAAAAAGATTTAGAATCCCTTTCTCTGTAGAACACTAATCTGAAATGACACTGAGGGGTAATAGGCCTGGTATTAGTGCTTCCCCAAGGAAATGTCTTATCTTTTGCACTAAATTAACTGTGTCTTTCTCACACATCCTAAAGCTGTCAGTTTGGACATTCTGTGTAAGGAAGCTTCTGATTTAAAGTTTCTGAGAAGAAAGGCAAAACAAGTGTGTTTAAACAAGAATGACCTCTTATGCCCCAGTCTCCACAGCCTGTTCTGAAGGGGATAGACACTAACGTGAAATCATTAACACTCCTGGAAAAGTCACAGGGACAGGCCGTGGGAGAAGCCTCTGTGTGGGTCAAGTCCTGGAGGCATGATGTGTAACTGCAGTAAATGCCAGGATGAAGTGATGATGGATTGGGATAACACTGAGGTCTGGCAACGGCATCCAGCACAGTTACAACCAGAAGTGTTCCCTCTTGACTCCCTGGGGGCCTCTCCCAGACCAAATAATCACAATGCAAATGCCCCATTGGAAGGGACACCTTAAATACAACAGAGAAAAAGGCAAAGGCATCTGATGTTCCTGTGAGGAGCAGTGTAACGGTGGTGGCTGGACCAGCTGCCCGGGGTGGGGCTGCACAGGTTTACAGGATCTGGGCCCAAGACAAAAATTGCCCACATCCCCAGTGAAGTGAAGATAAATCGTATTTGCAGATTTAGGTCTTCAGTAGGAAACCTGATTTATCTAGTTGCAGACTGGGAAAGTTTAACAAAGTGGCTACACATTGGGATGTGAAAAGTGCGTTTACAGGATTATTTTTGCATTGAAGGGAAAAGAAGTCAAGCCTTTTCTTCTGTATAAAGAAATGTCTTGGACAAAGGAAAATGTCAATCCCTGCGTTACTGACTTGCTATTTTAAAGTAAATGAATATATCCAGTATGTTTGACTATATGTTAAAAGTAAGAACTGTCAGAAGTAAAGCTCACTAAGTCTACAGTAATTCCTTCTGATTTAGAGCCAGTTGTGGATATTAATATTTTAAATGAATTCAATATGTTTTGAATTGCTTTGCCACTTGGTTTACTTGGAAACTAAAACCCTTTGTAAGAAAACAGCTTAACTGGTTCCGAGTCAAACCCATATATACGACCATATAAAACTAATGGTGCACTGCAGACCACCAAAAAAAATAGCTTCTGGACTATACAAATGAAGTGATTAGAAACCAAACCTAAAACTACAGGGACTTGGAAAAGAAAAATGGTTCTCTACATTTTCACCTTATGATTTGTAATTAAAAAAAAAAGAATTAAAGGGAACTCAAAGGGTCAGGATGAGGTTTCTGCACATACTGAGCATCCAGGACAACTGACAAGAGTGGACTGGAACTAAGTGGAAGTTTTGCAGTCAAGTCCTTTGTAATTCCAGACATATTTAGAGTTTTTAGCCTCCCTGAATTTGTGTGGAGAGTGACCTCACAAGGTGTTGCTTTATTTATTGTTCCTCAAGAATCGAGGGATGAACTTGGTTTCTTCAAGCTGTCAGATGCCTTTCTTTCTTTCTTTCCCCAGTGGTTTGCTACACAAAGAATAGGCCCAGATACTTTTTTACAGACATGTTTAATACCATTTGCAAAATGACTGTACATCTGCCATCAATTTGCTTGCTAATGCATATGATCATGCAACTTTAGAAGAACATGTCAGCAGAGGTGAATAGCTCCTAACCTGTGGAAATCACATCTAGCAGTCTCTCCTAAGACATGAAATGGCCCAATTACTTCACCTTACAGTAACAGAGCAAGTTTTATTCTAACCAATTTCTTAACTGTTCTATTTAGAGCCTCAGCTGAAACCTCTGTACTCTTAAGCTCTTCATAAAATGCTTGGAAAAACAGAGTTTTCAACACAGGTTTTCAAAATGATGCCTTCTTTTTCATCCACTTGGAAAGGTTAAATTGAGTGGAGGGCAAACAGAAGCAAAGGACATTACTGAAGCAGAAAAACCTGCACAAATGGATCCCAGGTGGAGTTCAGTCATGAGCAAAGACCTGGATTTGGTCATAGCAGTGACCACTATTTGGTCCACTACATATTATTATGAATTAAATCACTACGTTTTCCTTGCAATACGGATTCCAGTTACTCCTGCCCTCATAAAAAGGAGCAAACACAGTGATGGAGGGATAGAAAGCCCCATGCAAGGACGTGAAGCAGAGGATATGTATGCACTCAAAATGGTTTATGTATATCTGCTTTGATCTTTAAATGTAAACCTAATGCTTATCACAAATTGGTAATTGCTCACCCAGTTTGCCTTTCACTGTAACATCAAACTTGAGGCAATGAGAGCAGCATGAAAAATAGCTAAGTTGGCAGAATGAAAAATAGCTTCTAACTTGTCAATGCCTTGGACTTCTCTGGCTTTTCTTTGCCTGTAGAACCATAAATGAATGTATTATCCTTTCAAATTGCTTTGATGTATCTCATTCCCCTTAGGATTAAACATTCCTGGATGTTTTTATGCCTCACTGAGCTCTTTCAAACAAACATAAATTAATTATTTAGCTCAATGTTTATACTCGTATAAGACCTAATTCCCTTTGCCTCCAGTGTTATCCTGGTCATTTTGCAGTGATTTCTGTTATTCTTCTGCCTGCTCTGTGCACTTAGGGAGGTAGAGATGGATTCTGCAGTGTCCTACAGGGCTGGGTGGGATGGTTGGATGTCAAACATTGGTTTTGGATGCAAACCCAGGACACTTGAGTGCAAGTGCAGGCTTAACCACGGGGTACTTGATATAGTGCATCTCCACTGAATGCAGGCAAGAGTCAGCACTTCATAAATACACACACTCAAGTATTTGTAAAATCATTACTGGCACGATGTGACTCAGCTCTCCTGAAGTAACTGAGCCGCCTGATTTATGCTTTTAGAGAGACCTGGAAAAGCTGAGCAACAGGGACACAGCTGATGGAATTTTGAATAGCTGCCCTGTGGTGACCCCATTTCTGGCTCCCTGGAAGGGTATCTTAAGCAGTCACAATCCTGCGGGGTTTCTGGCCCTCTTGGCAAACAACTCTCCTAGATGGCTGAGGTAAAAAAGTAAGAATTTTGTGAACAGTTCAGGTTTTGTGTTATGAGGGTTTGCTGTGAGATGGCTTGTCTGAAGCCATTCTCCATTATTCCTCTTTGCTTTTCTAACAGCCTGTTGTATCAAAGCTGTGTATTTACACAAGGAGCATCCCAACACAGTTCCCATGCAGTATTGAGTATTTGTGAAGCTGCTGACCAAGTGCACAAAGGTGATACCGACTTGACAGAAGGGGAGTCTTTGTCCCAGCAAATCTTTGTAAAGAAATCAGTGTTCAGGAAGAAGGAATGAATGGTCCATCCCAGCTCAGACAGAGCCCAAAGCACGTATGTATTAGTTTAATAATTCATCTTTTTGTGTGTAATCTTAAATTATATGCCTTAGTGCTGTAGCAGTCCTTGAACGAGATGGCACACCAGATTATACAACAAAAAAAAGTCAAGGTAACAAGAAAGAAAGCACAATTTGTGCTTCAGACGATGACTATTTTAGAATGAATGTGACTTTTAAAAAGACTATCTGCTTTTTCCTTCCTATATGTGCTATGCCATGTAAATGGACTATGAATTCTTATATGACACAGTGCAGTGCTGAAGTGCAACAAACACAATCTATAGTGAGATACATCTGATTTGTCTTTTACATCTGACCTGCTGTTTGGCTGCTGAAGAGCCATCCTATAATCAGATGGATAAAATTACACCCTCATTTCCTTTAGTGACAGGGAAGCTGTTCAAGGAGGCCTCTGCCACACTCACTTTAATTTAGCTGATCATCCAAATGCACAGATGTTATTCCAATCTCCTCTAGCGAGGGAAGTGGGACTCTATATGATTGTGCTGCTGTGACATTTCCAGTACTCTGGACAGGGCAGGATCCATGCAAAAGTGCTCTCCCTTGCACTGCAGTGTTGCTACATTGTTGGAATTAGCTCCAGTAAGGAGTGAAAAAAGGGAGAAAAAGGTTTTCAAGTAGCCTGTAAAATATTGTTTTTTCAAGTGGCTTGATTTTTATGGTTAAAATGTGAAGTTTACATTATCTGCTATTTAAATTGATATATACATTTTTAGCTCATGTGTTGTATTTTGCATATTATGAACTAAATCTGGAAGCAGGCAAGTAATTCCAAATGAAATTAGACAGGGGACTCATAATATTAAACTTAAGTGCTTTCATCTACTGGTTTCCTGTTAGATTTCATATAGTAATTTTAGAATTTAATAGTGCCAGTGACTTTATACTTGAGTTACACCCTGCCATTGGTGCATTTATAAATTCAATCATATTCCTATTCCCTCTATTACCAACTCAATGCATTATATAGTAAAACTGATCTCCTAAAGCTTCCCAGGTAAAAAACAACCAAACAAAACTAACAGCAAGTAAATGTGATTTTAATAGCTGGGTTTTATGGCAATTTAATTCTGTTGATTTCAGAGTTACACCTTTTGATGCCATTGTCCTTTAACACAAGAAAGAGAAAAGGGGCTGTAGGGAATTGTTATCATTGCTGTGAAAAAATGTTCCACTGCCAGAAAAACTCTTCCTCATTGACCAGTAACACTGAGAACTGAACAAAATGATTATTCTTAGAAACACAAAGGCACCCCAGAATTTTGGGAAAGAGTTGATTACTATTAGTGGATGGGGAGTTTCTGTTTTTAGCAAACAGGCTGTTGGAAGCTCCATTATCCCAAAGGGTTTAGGTGACCTTTAAGAAACTTTGTTCCAGTGCCCACATACATCTGCCCCCACATAATAACTGTTCTGGAGAAAAACAAGTCACCATATGGGAGCTGTATTTCCTCAGGTAACATTGGTAAAGCACATAAAATCCCTCTTGTTTAGGCCAATGTAAGCTTGTGAAATCTGGAGGCTACTGTGAAACATTAATAAAAATGCAACGCCTGCAGAGGCCTTTGTGTGGTGAATGCCAGAAGTACCACCATGTACAGGACGTATTTTTAATATTGATGAAAAGAGGGAAAAACCAAGCTCAGCCAAATTTGTGCCCCATGCTTGAGAACACCAACAAAGTTCCTCAGCTACGTGGAGATTTCCAGAAGTGCTCCCATGTGCCTCTTGCTCCCCTCAGGTGTGAATGTCCCCTTCCCAACTCCTCTGTGTGCTAAGGAGTGATAAAATCTTAGTTTGGAAAACTGAATTTCAGATATTCCAGCACTCCTATATTTCCCCGTAAAACGAAAATATCTCGATTTCAGGACTACTGATACCTCACGTTGACACACTGCCTTGAGGAAACAACAGGATGGGCTGGCACATGTACCATAACGTGTTAAATTAATACAGCCAGGATAAATACCTAGAAATACCACCATGTATTAAAATAATGTATCAGCAATGAGTGACTGCAATTCTCACCTCCTTACATTTCATCAAAAAATCTTCCATTTTCCTCTTTTAACGGGAGAGGCAGCTGAGATTGATAAATAAGCAAGCCAAGCCACAAGTCAAATGGCACCAGGCTCCAGTCTGGATCTGCTCTATGTGATCCCAACAGCCTGGAACAGCCAGGGGGCAGTTACTGTTCCCACAGAAGAACATCTCCAGGATGTAAAGTCTGCTGCGATCATTTATCAGGTTTTATGCTGAGATTCCAAGTTTTACAGCAATACAGGACAAAAACTTAGCCTGCATATTCCAAAGTCCACAAGGAGTTTATGTGAGGATGCTGTGATCAATAGAAAATGGAGGGGCTTTGTAGTTAAGACACAATTAAATCATCACTGTGTTTTTCACAGAATGAGCTCTTACTGCTGGAATTACTGCCTGGGCTCCAGTCACACCACCACCGAGGAACAGACATTCCATAGGTCTCCACTGGTGCTTCACTTACATCTGGCCTAACAGACAGAATGGAGTCTGGCCTGCAAAGTTATCATTATAATGTCAGTAGAAATATAATTATATTTTCTTCAGCAATGGAATTAGTGCCACTAGGAAACAAAATCATTTTAGGTTTCTCCTGCTGTGTTTGTATGAGCTCGGGGTCTAACTGGCAACTAGGGAAATTTGGCCTCTGTGCTCAAATAATGTGATGCTTTGCTTTCCATTTCGAGATGCAATTGCTACTGGGGGGGTTTGTGCCCCAGGAAATGAATTTTTGTTGCTAAATCTTTGAATAGTTCAGGCTGCTTTGCCTCACCACACAAAGACAGTTATTTGTGTGCCTTTGCTCACACACAGATACAGCTTATGTCTGTGTGTTGGCTTGGGAATTCTCTTTAGGAATGCTAGTGTGAAAAATAACTATGATGTGAATAATTTTAAGTGCAATTTTTATGGAAAAGAACATGAGCCTCCTGGCACCTTTTGCCTGTATCCTTAAGCATGCTCATTTTCTAAGACTCTGGAGGTGGCTGAGGGATCTCAGCAGTGAGCCCAGGGTTGCTGCTCCCTACATTTCCTTGCTGAGGACCCAGGCAGGGTTGTGAAGGGTTTCCTGGCAGGCCACGTGCCCACAATTTTCATGGGGAAAGGAAAGGGGAAAGGCTTGGTTAACCATAGACTTGTATTCTGTGTTTTAATGTAAAAGTCAATTAGGAAATAAGTGAATCACTAGAGATTCCTAGAGTGTTTCTTTTTCATCAGGAGAATCACAGAAAACAAGGTATTGGCTTGAAGAGATGGCGAAAAGCAAATTCTCCCTTAGATTGTACCCCCTGTGCCACTATTGCAGCATTTTCAAAAAGGTCTCAAATGAGATTAAATCAACAGTCTGAAGCCAGTTTCTCTTACACATAGCCATAAGCCTTTTTCAAAAAAGGCTGAAATTGTACTGCATGGTAAGTATTCCAGCTGCTGCTTCAGTGTTGTCCAACTGCAGTGATTTACAGCAAAACCCTCATGAAAGCAACGGGAAATTTGTGCTCAGTCTTGCCTGGCCAGCTGGATTCCAAAGTGCAAATTGAGCCCTTGTGCTGCCCTTATTCAGGGATAACAAACAGGGTGAGGGTAGGCTGGCATTTTAGTTCAGTGCACTTCTGAAGCAAATGTCTTGATTTCTCCCACTTACCATGCTTTCCCTTGCACCGCAGGTCGGAGAGAAGGAGCTGGACTTTTGGAAGAAACCAGCATCAGAAAGGTACTCCAGGTGGACAATTCCTGTGCTATAGCCAGCCAAGACATGGGACCAGACTGGAAAACCCAACCACATGTGCTACAGGGATGTGGGGCCCCATTACCAGCTGTAGATCTGCTCCCATTTGGCTGCTCAGCTGTCCAGCTGAGCCATCTGACACCCCGAGGCCACCAGCAGGTAAAACATTATTTGTCTGTTACAGAGGCTTGGTTTTACTAAATAGTTTTAATTACTAGAAAACCTAAAATAACGAGCTTATCCCAAATGATTAAAACTCAAGGCTTTCAACTCCCTTGCACTTTCTTTTTCCTTCCTCAGCTGAAGAAGCAGCTCTGCTTTTGAGACTCTCCGCTATGATATGCATGCTAAAAAAAAAAAATAGTCTCTTTTTCACTGTGATTTATATGCCAAATGTGCTTATTTACTCCTAGGTAGAGCAAATCTGGTCTTTAATTTCTTTTATACCAATTACATGCTTTTAATCTATGGTTTAGTGATTTATTACTTACAGCTGCAGTGAGCAGAGTACACACAGGCTGAGGGAAACATCCCTCATATAGATGGTGGCTGTAGGGCCTTTTTAAATCATACCAAGCCTTATGAGGTAAGGTCTAAGTAGCTTTTAGGCTTGGAACTCCAGGACACCATTGGCAACTCCTTATTAGGAGTGTAAAGGCCAAAAAACTTGTCACAGAAAACTTAAGGTCACATACTTTCAGGATTATGTTCTAATATTCTCTTGGTTTTAATCTTCCTCTCGTTTCTCTATCATTGCTGTGAAATTACAAGTGGGTTAAATTCCTTAAGTCAGGTTAGGATAAATTAATTCACAAACTTTGTAAGTATCTGGATTTAAAGTGTTTTGGACCAATTTCTAGTACGTAAAACTTGAACACTTGTATTGCTCTTCCCTTCAGAACATCTGAAAATGACAGCATTAAAGAATTAGTCCCCAGGGCATGATTATCCACATCCAACTGATGGGGTACAAAGAGGCTCGATGGCTTCTTCAATACACTGTGGTAAAGCTGGGAAAGGAATCCAGATGTCCTGGTTCCTCATCCTGTCCCTGAACCACAAACCACACGTCCTTGCCTTATTAGCGGCAATCACAGCACATGAAAACAGACTATTTATATCTAAATATTTCATCTGTTCTCACTCATTGTTCCCCAACTCACCAGTGTAATTATGTTGGCGAGGCGACAACCTCTTTTTCCCAGTAAGAGCAAACAGATTGTTGGGTTTTCTGCTGAGATACAAGCTGCAGAAGAAGAACTCCCAAATAACTGAGATCAAAAGGACCGTTTTTCCATTGAAACATCCCTGGTCATGCAGCAGTGGGAGAGAACATCTTCTTTGGCTGACTCTGACAGCTGCATTAAGAGCACTGACCAAGAAAGATTAACTCGGAAAAAAGTATTAACCCAGAATGAGTTTAGCCAAATCAAAAAAAAAAAAACCCCACAATGAAAAAGGGCTTTGGAAAGTTCTGTTTTTTGAATATCATGAGATATTCAACAGTCCTCAGAATCTGGATAACAAGCCACTTTGGATAGGAAAATAAGACAATCTACGCAAAATAAATCCAAGATTCACATTTCATAAATATTGTTACAGATCACTTAAGTGATTACATATTCTCTGATTAGCAAAAATCATGCTCATCCTGGTGAAACACTTGCTTCCATGTATGGGGAGTACCAAAGCATCTTGGGCAGAACATAAAAGTCATTGAGAATTCTGCTGCTGAAGGCAGTGACACCACACTTCACTCTATATAAGGCTGCCTCATCCCAGGACTGGAGCTGCCACTTCAATCTGCCTCCCAGATGCAGACATTAGAGATACCATACTGTGCACAATCCTTCTTATTTTCCAGTGACATGCAGCAGCGTGGTTGTGTTTGTCAGCATGTACACGACACGTACACTGGTCCTTCTCCATAGGATACTGGTAGTTTATTGCTGTAAAACTTTAGGATACTAATTCCAAACAGTCTTAGAGCAAAAGCTGAGAATATAACATCAATTCATAATGTTCAGGTTTCAAAAAAACCTAATTTCCAATTAAGAGGAAGGTTTTGATTGAAGTTTTTTGTGTGCTGCCTCTGTGCTCCCAAATGTAACCCTGAGAAATGTCCCAGCAGTGGAACACAACCAGTTGTACCTGAGAACAGTGGAGGGGGCAGGCAGCTAAAGAGCTCTGTGTTCTCATCTGTGATTAAAGCAGAAATGCTCCCCTGTCCACGTGCTCTTTTGTTTCCTCTTGCCCAGTGTTTGGTGTCCCTGTGCAGTCCCAGGGCAGTCCTGAAGCCCTCTGTTGTTTAACACCAGAAGTGAAATGGGCACCATAACCCCTGTGTGGCCCTGGAGCTGCACAGGAATGATTTCCTGCTCTCAGCAAAGGAAGATGCCTTCAGATTTTGTTAAATGATAACAAATAAGGAAAAGAAGCCTCCCCTAGTTCTAGCAATCCTATCCCTCCCACTGGGCTTTCCTAGAGGTGGCAGAGTTGAAACTCCCAGATTTTATTTTCAGAACATGGCCCTTTCCCATTTTGATATTTTAAAGTAAACAATTCCTGGTTCCCATGTATTATTCAAGGAGAGAGAAGTGGGTATCCAGTGCATAGATAATCAAACATCCAGGCTGCACCAGACAACCTTCTCAAATCACTTGAGAAACTTCCCTATTGCTGTTGTTATCATACTCCATTCACTTCCTCCAATTATCCAGCACTTCAAACATCATATCCCATATTTTCCCTGCAGCTGTGGAGTGAAGCAAGCAGGAGCTGTGTTCCTTCAGATCCCCTGAACAATTCTTGCCCACACGAGAAGAGAGGGAGCTGCACAGATGTTGCTGGTATCACATTAATACAGGAATAACCTGTTGAAAGTGGATTTGTTTTCAAACCTTTCAGTGAGAAAATATTCAGTTCCAGAGAGAGGAGTTAATGATTTTAACCTGCCTATCATGTTCTTTCATTGCCAGCATGTAAAACTGTTGTTGGTATTTCAAGCTGCAAGTAGTAATGTTGAGGATATTTTCATTACTGCCAAAACATTTACATGAAACTGCTATTTAGATCAAATTACCTCGAAACTGCAAAGCGTGCGTGGATTCCAAATTATGCGACTTGGAAGATTATTGCATATTGAAATTACACAGCAGAAGCCAGCAAAACAGTACCATTGCTCCAGATTCACAGGAAGAATAGCTGCTTAAAGAATTCTTCTCCTTGAATGCAATACTGTAACAGACACAGGATCTGTCTGTATTTAAACCAGTATTTCACTGGGAGACAAACACAGCTTTGCAGTTTTTGAGGCTGCTTGGTCCTGATTCTTGTCTCCGCAATCCTTTAGACATGAGCAGCACTGCTCAAGGGGAACAGTGGCATGGAAAGGATGCATCAGGAAATGAAAGCATAAAATATGAAGAGCTGGGATATCTGGGGAATGAGTAACTGAAAATATAAAGTCCAGAAGTGCAGTAAACTGCCAGAGAAGTGCTCAGTGCTGGGAGGATCCTGTTAACTATCTCACATTTCTCTTTCAGCAACACACCAGTTGTGGAAAAGACTGAAGAATACCAGCAAAAAGAGAAGTGGGCGATGCTGTGAATTTAAATCTTCGATGAATCATTCCAGGTATTTTTGATGTGCTTTCTTTTGCATAATGTTGTAAGCAGCATTACTGCTGCTTTTCCACAAGGATTCTGTTGTGCAATTAAAGAACAATATGGCCACGTTAAAGAAAACTAAAAAAACTGTGTTTCCCTAAAAAAACCCACAGAGGTAATTTTCCAAGAGTCACAGGAAGGGCTGTCTAAATTAGCAGCAGAGATGAGAGGTCATTTCACTTTAGCAGAAAGGGAGTGAACAGATGAAAACACTATATACAGAAAAGACTTTGAGATAAAGCTAAGAACTTCTAACTGCTGTCAGAAAATTGCTGAGGAAGAAAAGCAAGGGCTGTAGAAAGAGCTCACCTGTGAGGAATATTGAGTGTGGCACTGGAGCAGGGTCCTTTGCCCTTTCAGTCACTGATAATTGCAGATTACCATCTAAAATTTGACTGCTTTTCCCATGCAAGTTTGTAGTTGATTTGTTCTTATTCCTTCAGTGAAATATCCTGAAAAGCAACAGAAAAGCAATAGGGTATGACAGGTTTCCCCTGTGTGGGGAGGAGTGTTCAATGTGTGTTTGTTTGCAACAGGAAATCACTGCCTGTGTGCTCTTCCACTGTGGTGTGTTTTATCAAGGCATAAAATCACAGTGATTTCAGCATTATCTTGATAAACAGATACTCTGCACTGGTGGTATCCTGTGCATATGCCACGAGTGCAAAACAGAGATATGCCAAGCCAGTGCTCCGAGAGTGCCCAAGATGTGATGAAGGAGTGACTGCCATGTCACCCCTCAGTGTCTGCAGGACTTCTGACGTGGCAAGTCTGGCAACACTCTTGATGGCACAAGGAGGAAGCTCTCTTTGTTCTCCACCTTAAAGACAAAGAAATCCAAATTAGTGGCTTTGATTCAGCAGGGCATTTCAACACCTAGTTTCAAGCATCGGATGAGCTCCAGTGAGCACAGGAAGTGTGGGGGGAGCCAGAATGACAACAAGCACATGTGTAAATATCTCCCTGGATGAGGCTTCAAGGTGCATTTGGGAAAATGTGCAGTTAGACAAAAAAAAGAACATATTAGTTAGATGGGTTTTTTTTCCTCACAGCATTTAACTGCATTTTTCTTAAAGTAGGGATGTGTGAAAAGCTGCACTATTGCGCAGATGGAAATATAAAAACATGTGATAAGGATTTGGAAATCAATTTCTCAGGAGACCTTTTCCAGTCTAGACTCTATTGATATATCCTGCCAATTTGTTTGTCTGGTCTCCCTGTGAACGTAACATTTGATACTGCAGGCAACGTTAAGATCTTTGATAAGCTTGCAACTTCCTGTGTTCACAATGAACTTTTTAAATACAACTTAGGGCTCCTCTGCATCACCTCCATTCTGTGTGTATTTACCATGTGCTCTCATGCTTCTGATTTTTGCACCCCGTGCCTTTGGCCAATGGTGGACCAAACTTCCCAACTTCCCAAGCTGTGTGAAGGCAAGCCATCTCAGCCATTATTTCTGTGCTGACATCCTCTCACTCAGTTTACCCTCTGCGTGGTGGACACACACTGCTGAACTGGTAGGACTTGATTGTGATCTTGCTTGTTGCCTGTCTTCACCCTTTGGTAGCTATTTATATCAGGACCAACAAACTGGAGACTTGGGTATTGGACTGCTGGAGAGAAAGCAGAACATAAGAAATTAAAGGGATTTCCACCAGAAAGAGTCCAGAAACCGAGTTGATTTTCAGGGGGTGATGCTGACTCACTAATGGTACTTCTTGCAGTGTCTTTATTGCTTTGTAGTTAAGCACACAAAGCATCTCTATAATTAAGCCACAGGCATAATATGGGGCAAAAGGCACATATGGCTTTTTTGCTGGTTTTAATTTTCTTTCTTGTAGTTATTACTGGGCCCACTCTAGTGGCAACAGCTAGACATGAAGAACAGTTGTGCTCAGATGTTGTCATTTCAGATTAAGCTGTAAAATTCATGCTGTTTTCTGAGAATATTATCTTTGTTAGATAAGTGAGATAAAGCACCTTTTTTTCTAAATGCCTTCATTAGTCCAGATATTTTGGATTGAAAAGGCAAACTTGGCAATGGGAGAAATCTTTGTGTGTTGAAATTTTGGGAACCCAGGCCAGTTATCCACAAGGCTGTTAGGAAAAGTGCCTCTATACTCTCACCTGTATGTAATGAATGAAGCTGAGTTCAGAGTCATGGTGCAGCTGTAACCCAGTTTGTCAAACATTCTTCAGATTAAGCATCCAGACCTCCTCAGGTTGACTTTCTGTCAAGAACCTATTACAGGATGCCAGTGAACATCCATAGGGCTCCTTGAATTTTCACCACTAAAATAGGGCAGGATTAGGAAACCAGCTGCATGTAATACTTCACCTCTGTCCCTCAACAACCCTGAAATGCTGCTTGTGGTATTCAACCACCAGAGTATCCAAGAAAGGCAGAGCAGCTGGAATAAGCCCTGTATCCTGATGCTACAGAATGAACTGGTTGGTTCACATTTATGTAGGATGCATTTTTTTGCCACAGAGGCAATAAAGCATCATTCCAGCAGCCTCAGAGACCTGCCTCCTACAGAACCTGGCGTGTGATCACTGGCTTCAAAAACAAAACCCCAAAACATCAAAGAAACCCATTCTTGTAGGAATATATGTTTCTGTCCCTTGACACTGGGATCTCACCAAGTGGTAGAAATGCTCACATTTTCTTTAGCAAGGTTGTAATGTAGCTTGCTATGAATAGCCATGTTGTGTACCTGGCATTAACAAATGCCTCACACCTTACCAAGTTCCTCTGGGAAGTTTGTTTCCTCTGGGTGATGGCAAGTTTTCAGTAAAATCAGTTTCTATTGACAGATGCAGAGGAGCCTTTGTTGAAAAGAAATTCTTCTCAAACCACAGATAATCATTATCCACTCTGAATTACCTAATTATCTTTTAGTTTTTGGTGCTTTTTTCATTTTTGTGTGGAAAAAGAAACAAGGAATTTTCTTGTCAAGGCCCTTAGAAGTGGCCCAAATGCTCACTGTCTGACAGAGATCAGGGATTCAGGATGCTGTCCCATTGTCCAGTGTGGGTGCCTGCAATAGCCTGGGCTCATAAAACACACATTTAGCTGAACAGAACCAATTAGCCCCTGCTCACAATAGCAAAACCAGCTGATGTTCCCTTAACTTGAAACAATGGGAGGATCTGCATGGGCTGTGTCACTCCTTCCAGAGTGGGACCGTGAGAAAGTAAAGCCTGTAAATAGCCTTTCAGTGGATAAACTCCTGAAGTCTTTTATACTGTGAACTCATCACTCAGCTGTCTGGGATGCACTTTTCTTTAGAAAATCCCAGTTCAACTGCAATATGCCAGTTTGTAGTGATAAACCCTTCTGCTGAATGATATTCTGTCTCAGCACTGTATTCACTCCAGTATGGATTTATTCAGCAGCATCTTTTTCCTTCAGCCCTCTTTTACATTCCTTACCATGCTTGTTCCTCTTCCTAATGATCATAGAATAGTAACGACCACTGATGAGAGTGTGGCGAGAACTGAATGTTGCCTCTAACAATGGCAATGAGGCTTCATTTAAGATTTGGATGCTGAGAAAATTCAAGCAAAGAAGCTGATGAGCTCAGAAATTCAGCCCTCCCATATGAATCCAGTAGTTTATTTCCTTATGACTACTTTCTCCTCCATCTAGTTGGAATCTTGCCACCACATCTAATCACAGGATACCCAGAACCCAGCTCCTGGTAGCAACAAGGCCCTGTTCAGAAAATGACTGGTGTTCAAAGCTGGTGTACAGCATTGTGTCTCTTCGCACCTGGAATGTTTTTCAAACACCCTCAGGCAATAATTCATCAACTTGCAGGTATGAAACTCTTTGAACCAACAAGGCCTTTGCTAATGGCAAGGCAAAGGTACCATTAACTTTGGGAAAATGATCCACAGGAAACAGAACCATCTCCATCATTCAGTAGCTTTGGCAACAGTCTGTTGACTTGGTTGCCAGCTGGTGCTGTGGGTTTCCTGTAGCCATATATTCCTTATGAGCATTGTGCCTCTTTCCCTACCTTGTAGTTTAGCACAGTTTGGACACTGCAGCTCCAGAGGTCTGATTCCTCCTGCCTGGGCAGGCCTGTTGCCAGACACCTGCAAATCAGTGTTCCATTGCTTTCGGAATTTCCTTCGTAAAAACCAGTCTGAACTCAAATGACTGACTAAGACTAATGAAACTCTTTGCAAGAACTAAGAGAGAAGTCGGCCCAGTACAGGACACTTGGAAGAATGGCAGGACTCCTGTGGTAATTGAAGTGAAACTCCGAGATCTCCCCAAGTGCCACTGGGAGAATAAGGAGAGAAATACAAAGAAGGGCCATTTTGTTTATTAACAGGTGGTACTAGTGAGCTCCTACCTCTGGATTACCTGTCCACCCAGTGGTCTGGGCAAAACAACTAACACGTGTACTAGTGTGACGGCCATTCTTCTCTTGCTCACCAATAGATGGGAGCAAAGATTTCTCTACTCATGAAGTTTTCAGGCTACACTACAGCACTTGGAGCTTTTTGGAGAGGCAAAAAATAAAACCAAACAATGACAACTCATTCCTGTGTCCCCAGGGAGAAGAACATTGTTTTGTTTAGTAGCGTGCAAATGGGGGATGTAATAGGAGTCAAATGGAAAGTCAGCACTCCTGAATTCTTTAACCTTGGAAATCTCTGCTTTGCTATCTAGCACTGGTCAAAGGTAGTCAATATGTTTATAATCTCTCGTTGTTTTTTCCCAGATATAAGTGTGTTTTGCGTGGATCCAAGCCTTTGCAAAAGCAAAGTATCCCAAACTTCCATTCGTTTTCCTGACAAGATCAAAGAGGAAAAGTTGTCCAGATGTAAATAGCTAAGCCTCTAATGAGATGATCAGTGAATGGTTTCTCTCTTGTATTATATGCAGTCAAATTACAATATTGCACTTAGGCCACTCTGCACTTCTGACTTGTACAGCAGGATCCAGCATCTCACATAAGCCGGACAAGTAACTTCCAACAACTGGTTTCAGGAGAGGTCCCTGTCCTTTGCCCTTTCTTGTTCATCCAAGGCAAGCCAAGTGCTGTGTTAAACGATATTAACTATAAACCATAATAATTGGCTGGCACTTCTCAAGGGTTGGACACATCACAGTTTCCATCCAGCAAGATCCTTCCAAGATTTTTGCCTGCACAAGTATTGTTGCCTAAAATCAAGATAAGAAATTAAATCCCCAAAAATATATGGAATCTCCTCAAGGCATCAGTACCACCTTTGTGACACTGCACTGAGTACAGCTGAAGTCTAGGGGTAGTAGATGCTTACTCTGAAGAGGCAGCATGGACCTGGGACTAAAGGTACAACTACACCTGCATGGATTTTAAAAATCTCTCACAACTGACTTAGATTCATGAAGGTCCTGGGTCACCGACTCGGGGAGTTGCCAAAGTACTTTATAATCCTGTGCTATTGAACTAGAAAATGCTTTTTAAAACCTGTTTACTGAGATCAGTTGGCATAGCTTGGGGCTTGTTTGTTAGGGGGATATTTGGTTAATTCTCTCTATCCCTACCTAAATATTTTGTCCAAATATTATATTGGGAATATAAATTTAGTGCTACTTCTAATGACAACAGTTGATGGGACAGAGAGAGAGCAAACCTTTCTGTTGCCTGGCTAGCGAGTAGATGCTCTGGGACATAGACTGGTTTTACATTATGTCTGTACAAATTTGAGGGGAGTTCAGTATGAGGGGCTGCCAAGAAATACCAGCAATGTCTGAAAAGAGCCTAAAGAAATTTGACTCACCTAAACTCATTTAATCTCATTTCTAAGAGATTTCTTCTTTGTATTTAAGGCGAGTTTACCACCTTTCCTATGGACCCAGGCTTCCAAGACCCAGAAATCTTCCAGAGTCTTGATCTTGTCCCAGGGTGTGATCTGGGCTTTGAACTGCATTTCTCAGCTTTTTTCATGTAATTTGCTTTACTCTGGGGGAAGGATGTCTCCAGCAATCTTTCACGGCAGGGCTTCTCTGTAGCAGGGGTCTAAAGTGATTTTTTTTTTCCTTCCCTTCTGGCAGTAATCCTACAGATACCAACGGTCTTAACTAGCACAACTAGAGCAGAAGTAGCCAAGAGCTCTGAAAAAACACAGAAAACAAAGTCAGCCGACTGCACACCAATGAGGAGGTATTTGGGAAGTTAAAAACTCTGATTTTGATTTTTGGTGTGTTCTGAATTTATCAAAGCCACATTTTCATATAAGTAATAAGCTCTACTAAAAACCAAACTCCTCTACATAAAACTGACTTTTGACTTCCTAATTTAATAGCAGCCTTTCTGAAATTGCAGGAGTTCCACTAAATTACCCAGCAAAATATCAGATTAAGATGTCATCGGAAGTAAAAATTTAAGAAAGCAATGGAAGGAAATGCATTTTACCCAGCTTCAGCTGATTAGGAGGCAAGGAGTAACTATTTGCCCTGTACTGTCAAGGCAGAGAAACTGGAGTCCTCTCCATGTGATGCTATGGAGGAAATTTTTGCCTTGTGGAGAAATACCTGGGTTTTCATTCACTACAGAGAAAACCAAAAGAAGCAGCTTAGACTCAATGCCCAGCTTTTAGATGCCTAAACTTAGGTGAGTTGAGTCCTGTCTCTGCTTTCGAGGGACCAGGGCTTTTTTTTTTGAGTAATAGTTTGTATTGAAATTATCAGTGGGGATATCGGTCCTAAAAGGGAACGTAAGGCAAAGGAGTGAAGACAGATCCGTTGGATGTGATATAAAATGCAGCTTGTGAGTATTGGCCTGCATTCGTGTCAGGAAAAAGAATCTACTTAATCATATGTTCCTTTTTTCATATATATATCAAGATGATCTATGAGACAGAGCTAATGCAGAAAACTCAAACCTTTAGCAGAATCCTTTGGTTTTTCCTGGGCTACAGTTTATTCAGCACTGTGGAGGAGTATGGCTTCTATTACAGATCACAAGTCTTTTGCAGGGAAAAACACTTGGCTCCACATCATCCCTGTTTAAAGCCACACATACTCTGCCCAGTGCTCCCTACTTTCTGTGCCCCTTCAGATGCAGGGCAAGAGCTGCACAAAAGCAGTTGTGACACCTGTGTGGAGAGGCTGCCCAAGGACCGGAGCGGGAGCTGCGCAGCGGCCGGGCTGCCCCGCTCGGCAGCACGTGTTTCCACTCCGCTTCCCAAAGGCATCCCTCCTGCTCTGCCATCCGGCTGCCGGCTCCAGGCCCAGGCTGGGATTTGTGGTGAGGCCATTTTGCTTTGACAGCCCACTGTCATTTTGTTTTTATAGAATCAGCCCTTTTTGTTATAAGCTGTGGGCTTCAGCAACAGTGGTGAAAAGTGGAAGCATCACCCTGGGTACTGAAATAGAAAATATTCAGAAAACCCATATATTTCTTATTTCTTGTAATCACCTGCATAACAGTAATCAAATGTTGATGAGTGCATGCTGATAACTTGCTTTGCAGGAAAGACAAAGTGAAAGAGAATAGGAAGCAAAGAGTTTCTTTGCAGTTCTGATAAACCTGTCCTTATGTCCTTCAATGACAGATTTGCCAACAGCAAAAAGACAAATTTTGGCTGTCTGAAGTGCCTGGAAGCAAACTCACACGTGCCTTCCCTGTACAAGGCTTTTATTTGGAGAACCTTTCCATCTGGATGAGTGGAGGGAACAGGGAAACATTTGAAGCTGGGAAAACTACCATCCTGCTGTCTATAAAGCACTGGTAGGATTTTTATGTGGAGCCCTAAAGAGAATGACATGCAGTGCTTTATTTTTTTTGCCAAATCCGAGAGCTCAGATGTTTGCAAGCAGAACAGAATGAACTCTCAGGCATTGAAAGTGCTTCCTGCAATGTGCCTGGTGGCTGATGCCACAGCACGTCCCCAGCACATGCATTGTGTGAGCTTTGCCTCATGTGTACCCTGGGCTGTCCCAGGCACAGCAGCACCACTGCTGTGATCCTGCTAATGGCACCCACTGCACAAAAGGGAAGGTAATTAGCAGAGAAATGACTATTGGTGCCGCTAGAAAGTAGACAAGTAATCTTTTGGGTTTCAGTTCATTGCCTTGTTGTTCTCAAACCAGCGCCTTAATCTTCCCAGACCGCACTCCGTGGCTGTTCCTTTCTTCCTTTCTTTTCTTCTTCCCTCTTTTAGCAGGGACTATGGCTTATTCTGATGCACTCCATTTCTTTCTTCTTAAATGGCCACAGGGCAGCCTGGCTGTTGCCAAGGATATAGTAAATGCATGTGACACCAGGCCGCCGAAAACAATCCCACGAGTCACATTCATTCCTGGTGTAATGGTGCTGAAATCAGCACAGCCAGACTGGGAGTAGGACATCCCAGCTAGGAAACTTTATGAAAACAAATTTTTTTGAAGAAAGTGGTCTTAAAAATAGCTCCCAGGGAGAAATGTACATGTTTTGCTTATAAAATGGTTGTTGGCTGAGGTTTTATTGCCAAGCTCCAGTCAGAGCATGGAGGAGAGGTGGTAAACACACGCCATTTTGACAAGGAATTAGTAAGCAACATAGCACTGTGGAAAATATTAGACCTTCTCCTTCCCCTGACCTCAAAGAGCCTGTTAGGAGATTAAGAATCTTTAGCTCTCAAAGGTATAGCTGTTTTACCAAAATTTAATTAACGAAGAATAATATTTTGTGAACAAGAGAAAACACCTCTGTAGGATGTGGAGTGTTAGGAATAGATGGAAAGTTGCCTGTATAAACAGCTCAGCAACTCTGGGATAAGTTATAGGAGCATTTGTATGCATGACTGCCCATCTGTGTAAAAGAAGACGTGCAGCCACACACAGGAGTGATGTGCAAGGCAGACCTGTGGGGCTGGTACAGTAACTTGATCTGGGGTGGGACTGTCCCATCACATCCAGGTTTGACCCAAGGAAGTTTAGATAAACCTAAATAGATAAATAGAGGAGGAGGCCTCACTGAGAGGAAATTCAAGGTATGCCATCTACATAGCTGTTTCTGGGCTTGGGGTTTATTTAGATTCAAGTCAGGTTTTGGACTGTTATTTCTCTACTTGAAGTGTTTTTGGCAGTTTCAGGAGGGCTGAAGGCTCAGATCCAGCGTGCTGCTTCCAGCTGTGCAGTCCAGCACAGGCCATAGGCACTGGCAGGGATGTGGGGAGCTGGAGGACTTCTAACTAGTCAAGAACTCTGCCTTCCACAGCTCCCCCCTCAAACACCAGCTGCAAAATGTCACCACTACCTTCCTCAGAGAACATAATTAATTAAAGGAGACTTAATTAATTAGTGTCAGTAAAGCAGATGTAGCAATTATGGCAGAAGTAAACAAATGTACATACTGTAAATTATTATCTTCTCTGCAAAGGATTTGTCCCGAAATCCCTGGGGCCATTTCACTCCTCCCCGCAATGCTGTTGGGAAGGCCATCAGGGAACATACAGAGATAAACTGCAAATTGATGAGAGACTAATGGACTTTTATAAGCTTGTATTGCAGAAAAGCAATCAGCAAACGGACTCCTTTCTTAACCCCTTGGGATTTGATGATGGGATACCTCCCTGATATTTAATTTCCATATCATGAAACATCATGTGACTCAAGTAAGCCAACTGTTTAAAGTCTTGGGGAGTTTTATTTGCAATGTTTTCCATCTGAAAATCCAACTGAGGCTTTTGTATCATCTACCAGTGCTCTTGTTCCATAGCACAGGAGGAGAAAACAAGGAGACTCTGGTAATCTAAGCTGTTTCATGTGCAGACAATAACTAATTGTGTATCTTACACTGAGTGTGTGCTCACTGGAGCAGATTTTGATCTGATGTGCTGTACTGAGCCAGGAGTAACAATGCTGAACTTGGGTTAGTTACACTGAGTGTAGTCTGATGTCAGTAAGGGAGAGTTTCAGAACCTCACTGACCAAATGTACCTCACCTCAGGCAGAAGGGACTCCTTTTATAATGTTAGTAGGTACTGATGCAAAGAAATCATTCATCCCTGGGTTGGAGGTTGATATCAAGGGAAAGAAAATGGGTGGAAATGGTGGGGGAATGAAAGAATAAAAACTAGTGATTGTGAAGTTGTGTATTTGATGTGTCTGTGCATTTGCTATTCTGCAAAGCTGAATGTGAGTGTGACCAAAGCAAATGTGGAGCCACACGAGTCTGGGGTCTTTAGACTGCTATAAAGGATCTGTGAATGAAATCTCTCACACCTTGTAGATACAAGGAGGATGCAAAATTTTTACAGTAGACACTGTAATAGTGAAGCACATTTGAAAAAATGCACACAGAGAAGGGAGCTGGGTGCAGTCAGCTCACCAAGTCATGCTGTAAGGGATCCGTGAAGGGGGAGAGTGCTCCCTTGCCTTGCTAATGGATTAAGGTAGGCAGCAGCACCGGGCCAGGGATGTAAGCTGCAGTCAGAGGCCACTGCTCTTCCTGCCTCTGAGCCTGTGTGGTTCCACTTTTCCTCCCCCCCAAAATACTGATATCAGTTAGTCTTTGTGGAAAAAGAAGTTTCTATGGGCCATGCCAAGATATCTCCTTTATTTCTTCAGGTGACAGCATTTCCTCTGCAAAGGACTGCCAAGTAACAAGCTTCAGGGGTACAGGCTTCTCCCCACCAGGGACTGCAGCTGACTGTACTGCCCTGCTAGGACGAGGTATTTGTGGACTTTCAGTTTTTTATTATGTACTTTGTGCTTAGGTGTGTTTCTCCTTGTTTTCCAAAGCTTTCAAAAAGATGTAGAGGTGAATATCTGTGTTTTATGCTGATGCAGTGAATGACTTGGGTTTCTCTTCAGACATGTCCTTCTTTATTGCTCGTCTCATTGTTGTACCAGTGAGTAAATGTACAGTCAAAACAAGTAATGAGAGGTGTGAAGGTGCAAACAGAAGAACAGCTAGTACAAAGTTGAGAAATAAGGCTAAAACAGCCTACCCGCAGTGAGATGTGTAAGAAAAGGAAAGGCAGCCTGTTCCTGTGCCCAGCCATAGGACAGGAAATCTGTTGAGGCAGCTGACAAGGCAGATGGAGAATTAGTGCCATGGGTTAGGACCTGGGCAGGCACTGCTGGTGACCTGGCAGTTGCCTTTTGGCACTTTATTTGGAAATCTCTTCCTCCTGCTCTAAACAGGTATCAGCAGAGTTATACAGGACTGTCTTGCATTAGGGACTGGGGCAGCAACAAGTGTACTTGAATTCTTTGGATCTGAAATGGAAAACAAAAAACCTTTGGAAGAATGTTTCAAATCCCCCTTTTTAATTCTCTTGAAGTCTGAAATCTCCCCTTTTAAATGGATTACAAGGCTTTTCTTCTCTCTCACTTAAAAAAAATGACTTTTTTGTGAATATTCTAATGCCTTTCAAAGAGATTTTACAAGACAGTTTTGCCAGCTGTCAGCTTCTAACTGTATTGAGCTTTCTATGACCTGAGCAACTATTCAGGTAATAGTAACTTTGCATTTAATAGTCAATTACAGGTCTTTATATAAACACAAAATAAAAATAATTCTCAGGGACTTGCTGCACTAAAGGCTAACCAGCTTTCCATAACATCTTGTCCTTTTTTTGTAACCTGATTTTGTATTTTAGATAACACTTAAAAGGCAGGGGGGTAATTAAGGGAGTTGAATCAAATGCTCTGGTGACAAATAACTAAACATTTTCTTGTTTGTAAAAGGTTGCTGGTCAGATCATATGACCTCTACTTATGCAGCAATTTATGAGAGTGAGTCCAGCATCTTTATTGCATTGCAGAATCCAAATACATTTGTAAACCTTGTATTAGTAGGTGTCCACTGGCATTCCTTTCCTGCCTCTTCCTGTTTGTCCTCATACAGGGCCCACACAATTCCAAATCTCTGTTCTTTTTCAGTAGTCAATGAATGACAAGCCAAAAGCAAATGGTCTGAAATTTGGCCAGGCAGGGAAATGTCAAAATGAGGCAGGGAAATGTCAAAATGAGGCCCAGCAGGGTCCTGTGGCTGCAGTCTTTGCTACCTGCCTGTAGGGAGCTGAATAGGTTCCATCCTCATGTCCTGTAACATTTGTCTTTATGGGCCCAGCCTCTCCATAGAGAGGCAGCAGCATTGATTTACTGCACTGTATAAATGTGTTTATGGCTTGGCACTCGCACACTTACACTATTTTCCAACGTGGATTTCCAATAAGCTCTTTGCTCAAATGAGTCTATTAACTTTAAAGTGCCTGAAGCTAAAACTGAACTGAAAGAGGTGAGCTTTGGGGGTTTGAAGCCCGAAACAGCTGGGAAAGGCTCCTGGAGTCTTCTGTTAGTGCTGTTGTGGTTGATATTTATATTAAGGAAAAATAATTAAAACAATTAAAGCAAACCTGGCAGCACACATCCCCTCAGCCTGAGCTGTGTTTTACTTCAGCTGGCACTCAGACCCGTCTGATTCCACAGTTATTAGAGCAGCTCTCCATTTAAGCCAGTGTGAAACCAGAATATTACCCATTCCTTCCTCTTCTTATGAACTTTACTTCCAACAGTCCCATTTCCCTGTTTCTGCAGGATACAGGGAATACAATAGCCTGGGGAGAAGCTCATCCAACTGTGGTCCCTCCCTTATGCGTCAGGTTTGGTCTGCAGTGCTTTGCCAAGCTGGGATGCAGTGCCCTCTCTTCTCCCAGCCCAGGGGACTGCATAGAGCTGTTCTCAGAGCCCATCAGTGCTGCCCTGCCCACTGCTGGAGGGGCTCTGATACTTCCATGTGTAACAGCAATTATCGTCCCTGCAGGGTCAGGAAATGAAGCAGAAAGTTTCAGAGGACCCCTAAGTATGGCCCATAATTACCTACAGACAGAGGGCAGCGTGGCCTGGCTGTGGCAGTGCAGGGACTGTGCATATGTGGGAATGCAGATATGATCTGCATAGCTTTAAATACTACCTCCATTTAAACTAATAGGAATCTTAACAGGCTAATCCAACAGCAAGCTATCAGAGGGACATCGGTGACCGATACTTTCCTGTCCCATCCTTAGCACACGTTACCTTAAAAATTTTCCAGGCTTTCACGAGTTAGAACACTGTTATTGCTGGATAATTCTGCTTTAAGAAAAAGAAATCTCTCAGCTTTACAATTTCCCCTCACATTCAGCTCTAGCACACAGAGATAGGAAACAAGACACCAACCAAAAGCATTTCTCTCACTTGCTGCAGGGAGACAACAATACAACTTCACTTCCTTCAGAATTTGAACCAATTAGAATTATTTTATTTTCCCAGGGAGTTTGTTCATATTTTCTGGCAGTTAACAAGGAAGCATCCTCTGATCTGTAGCTATTTGAGGAATCCCTTTTCTAGAGAAATATTTTATCACAAGTGTGGGAAGCCACCTCCTGTTGGACTCCCCCTGCAGAATACACAAAGCCCCTGGATTTTGTTAACCACTTGGACCAAGGCACTCAGTCGCCTGTCCCTGGCTGCCTGGCACCATCTATGAGGCAGTGCTGACAGACTCCTTTCAAATTCTCGGGGTTTGGGTCTGTTTGGGAAAAAAGTGCCTCTTGCCACTCACCAGATATGCTGGAGGGGTCAAAAAACAGAAATGGAAAAGCAGCAGCCATAGCTACTGTCCTGGCTCTTCACAGATTTTGGCTTTTCCGTTCTTCAGGTTAGGACTAGTGCTCCTTCGCAGTGCGCTTCATCTACCACAATGAGATCGGTGCTATTTATATTTATCTTCTGTGTTGTTTTCTGTATTTGTTCTTTTTCATATTCTGGAAAACTTATCCTTTTGGAAAGCTTATCCCCTATAATTTTTGGTTTACTTGACTGGCCCCACTTGGTAACTCTTTCAGTATTTCCCATTGTGACTCAGAGTGGCTCAGAAGCTACACAAGGTGGAGGATTCACAAAGTAGAGCTCTGCACCACAGGCTCACTGGGGATGTCTGATCCAGCCAAAACGTGTGTCCACCTGGGACACAAGATGTGATGAAAGCTGAATCTTTTGTTTGCTCTTTGTTTGTTTTTGTCTGTTTTCTTCCTTTGCAATTGTTAAGGAGGCATCTGTGAGTTTCACAAAACAAATGTTACCCATTAAAACCCCATTGCTGCCTGCCTGAAAGGAAAATGGCATCTTATTTGAAAACAATGTGTAATTGTTGTTACTGTTTTGTTGCAAGTTATGCCCTTGAAAAATGTTTGGGACTTAGTAGCAACTGATGTAAAGGAAAAGCCTAACTAAAGCTGAAAATTAACTGTTTCATTATCTCTTACACAGCTTCAAACACCATATATAAAGGCTCAGTCTGTTCTGATGGATTCAGGGACAACTCTTTTCCATGATGCTTTTGTTGTCTCAATATCGGAGTCACAAATAATTCCTGTTCCATTTGCAGCAGCAATGGAGACTCTGGTTCTAATGGAGAGAGCAGAACCGCAGTGATGTAACACACACCACCTCGGGGCTGCCTGAAGGTCCGGTGCCGAGATGCTGTGCCTGTAGGTACAGTGTTCACCTTAAGCTGGCACTCACAACACCTGTACTGCCAGGATGAGCTGCAAATTCACTTACAGACTGTTAATCATCTTTTAAATGTTTTGTATTGCCTTTTGTTATACTTTTTTTTTTTAATTTTATTTTGTATTACAATTAGGATTGATTAATGAACATTAAGAAATTGGGAAACACAGATCTTTTCTTTCGGAAACCTGGAATTGACTTCTGCACACAGCAAAGTCCCTCTCAGTAGAACTTTAACCACTATTCTTCAAGTTACCTGCTATTTATTCATTGAATATTTTATGCTGTTGAATGCATTATTTCCTCATATTTTCTCATATTTCAGAGAAAACATCTGAATCCATTTTTATCACAAATTATGAAAGGATTTTATAAATGCTGGGTAAAGTGGTATACAACAAATTGTGGGAGCCACTGTAAAGTTGGTGTCCTCCTTGCTTCTTATCCAAGAGGATTGGGACTCTGACTCAGAAGAGGCAAAAGCCCTGATCACAGTAATAGTTTATTTTTAACTACAGTGCCATAACAGAAGAAAAGAGCTCTGAGAAAAAGGTGTAATAGAGTTTTAGTTATATTTTCCACCTTGTACTGTTACTCTAAGTATCCCTTTAAAAGGGCTTTATTGCAAAAAGAAAATTAAATTTATAATTTTAAAGTATTTAATGTATAATTTAAAATTATTCTTATAAAAGCAGGTCCAACCTTGGATGATGTTCTTTTTCCTAATGTCTGATTAAGTTTTTGGAATGCCAAATTAAGGCTGAGTGAAATGTTCATATCTCTACCAAACAAACTGATGCCTGTGACAGTTCTAGTTCATTATTTCTATTGCGACTGTATCAAACCACTCCTTTCCAAGGGTACAAAGTGTGAGATGAGGTCTAAAACCTCTGCCTGCAGAACACAGGCAGTGATGGGAGCTGAAAGCTTTGGGTTTATAAAGCAAAGCTTCATCTGTGTACAATCCTCTGGAGACCCCCCCCACTCATATTGTGGTACCTCTGAACAAAGCCCTGAGCCAGTACAGCTCTGTGATGGCAATCTGGGAAATATGGAATAATGCCATCTATTGCCAACTGATCCACATTCCCATGTCATCTTTAGGCACTCAGGACCATGTTCTCTACCTGCACCATCTGAGTCTTTTTAATGGTAACAGTCAATGCTTCAGTTAGCAAAGAGTGTTTCTCTTTTTATGACTTTGAAATCATTTATGGAATGTATGATTTTTAATGCAGAAAAATCTTCTGACTCATTTTAAGCAGTTTAATACAGGCTGATTTGTGTTTGCCCATCTCATCCTGCCAGTCCCACATGAGCAGCAGTGACTGCTGATGCTGGATCTCTGTCCCCAGGCGGGTGCCAGGTATGTGTTACAACCTGGTGGGGTACTTTGGGTAAGGATTAAACAGCAAATTGGCACCGTGCTGCTTATCGAGATTTCAGCACTCCTTTGGCCAAGCCAAATTTCAGGAGTCTGGAAGCCAAGTTCCTAAGATCTTGCTGGCAAGAAAAGAGGCTAATACCTCCATCTGTTACAAAAGGTGGCTGTCAAGAATCTGTCCATGGCCTCCCACTGGTGAGACATTTCCTATACACTGTATAGCAGTCGGTGTCATTGTAGCACAGACTGTAACCAAAACTAGCGGTGGAGATTGTCTTTATTACAACTGAGCTACCTTTAATAGAATAAATATGACTGAGTGTAATGGCCCAAATCCCTGACAGCCTCAGCTTTGCCAGCAGTGGATTTCCATGTGCTTTCAGCTGGGATTGGGAATCTTGGCTGAGCACAGAGCACTTAACGTGCCGCAGACGGTGCCTCAAGGTTTCCTGTGCACACGTGAGCAGACAAGCAGCGGTTGGGAAAAGCTTGGGTTTTCCACCTTCCTCAAATCACCAGTAGAAGAATCTGTCTGTTGTGCTCAGAGTGTCAAGCACTTTGCAGAGGTTCCATAAAGGCACCTCATCACCTTTGCTGTAACACCTCATAGCCCCTTGTTAACTCTTCTCTTTTATGGTCCTGTAGGTAAGAGTTCATCTTATTGAAATATCCCCGAGGCTATTAATGAGAAACTATTGAACTGCTTGAATACAAAACCAGATGCATTCGTTCACCGTGGGGATAAATGTGTTCTGATTTGGGGTGAAACTCTGCTCCAGCTCTGTGGAGCGGCAACGCAAAGCAGTCCCAGGGCAGTGGGGAGATTGTGAACTGACGCCAGGCTGATGGAGAACAGCCTCTGTCCGAGGATTATTGTCAGACCCTCAGCATCACATTTGCACTTTTTCTTTGTAGTTGGGAGCCTGCTGACAATTCCCCGAATTTCAGTTTGCAAGGAAGTTTTGTGTTTGACCTTTTCTCTGCCCACCTTGCCCTCACGCTTTGGGTCGGTCCTGTTCCCTTCCGTTTAAGGTGCAGATGAGGTAAGCTGGAATAAGCAATGCCTGCTCTTTTTTCTGGTCTGCTTTTGGCTTAGAGCATTATCAAGCGGTCCCTGGGCTTAGTTTCTGCATTCATTTCACTGCTGCTATAAAACTGCCTCAGCAAGTTTGGATGACCGATAAGGAATGAACATTTTCTCACATGCAGCTGCTCTGATATGAATTTTAAAAATCCCTCTGTACTGAACAAGCACAGAAGATATTATTGTCAATTTTCAAATAAGTCAAAGATTTTTCATACATAAATACTCAGGAAGTCAGAGTTTTATCTGAACATAATCTAAATGCTCTGAAAACTCCCGAAGGCCTCAAAAGTACAAAGATACTTTTCTCAAAGTCACAGGAGGATTAAAAGTGAGAGAAAGGAAGACATTACCAAGAGATCAGCTGGGTACTAAGTTCCCCAGGAAGGATTGACAGCATTCAGGTCTAAAAACTGTGATTTCCTTCCCCTCTCCCATAAAGAAAAAAACCCCAAGTTATTTCAGTGTAAGCACATTAAATAACTGGCATCTGCCCTGAAATTTTATAAAACTTAAAATTGTAGCTCTGTGCAATTAAGTCAGATGGGTTACGGTGTCCTACAAGATTAGGCATCTCCACTCGGAGTGTCAACAAGCCCTTTGGTGTAGCAATGCAGTGGTGCCCACTCAGAGAACAGAGCAAAGCTCCTGGGAAATAATTAAATTTTGGTCAGCATGTGATGCAAACATGAATTTTTCAGGTTATGCAGAAATCAACTGGAAACATACACAGAACATCAACAGAAAAGACTAAAGTAGAGAGACTGACTGAGGTTTGTCCAAATGGGCCTGAAAGGAAACAAAAAGACTGGGAAGAGAGAGGACATGAAGTAGCTGTGGTTCAGGAAAATTTCCTTTGTCCTTCTTCAATTTTTTCAGTCTGATGATGGAGACAAAACTAAACCATTTTTTAATTAATCCTAAATCCTTCTCCTTCATCTGGAAAACTGACATCAATTATGACTTTAGATTCACACTTTACTAATTCAGAATCTTGTTGGAAAACATTGTTTGCATATTCAAATCTCATTTTCACTGGTCTGTGCCTCTGTTATTAGTGTTACAAATAATGGGTTCTGCTCATTACAGAGACCATACTTGGTTAGTTTAATACTTTTAACTGTTCTTCAGCTCTGTTACTTTTTGCTTCAAGAAGCAAATTTAGACAAAAATACCAAGGAAAAACAAATATTTTAAAGTTGATTACTTAATTTTTGAAGTCTATCTTACAGAGCCATCTTTTGCTTATTTTGACAACCTGGTAATATTTAGGAGGTTAGCTGACCTTCAGTGGGGCATTTCTGGATGAGAAAAGAGTCAAACTTAAAGCAAGACTTGAAAAATTAAAGGATATAAAGTACAGGGAGGAGCCAAGTCACGAAGTCTCTTCTTTCTCTCTTTTCCTAGTCTTTCTCACACAGCCATAATTCACTAAGGGAGTGTTTTGAACACTTTCACAACTGCAAACGTTTGGACAGAAGGAAAGGGTGAAGGAAATGTTTTTTAACATTTAGCCCATAAGTAGTAGTTCTTTCCTATTCAAAGATGAAAGTCTGAAATATTAAAAGATGTGAAGTTGATACAGTCCAAGGCATGAAAAAGAGACAGGATGTTTCAATCACTCTTACCACTTCTTGTATATACTGATGTTTAAAACAGTATTGTTTAATAAGAGAGTATTCTACTAATGGATCCCAGAGTCCCTAATTAGTGCTTAAGCCACTTAAAAGGGATTATTACATTTTTAAATGATTTCTGCAATGAAGAGATCCCACGTTGGCTGCCTGAGCATTCTTGCCATTGCCTGACGCGGTGAGTTTTCTATTTCATGGGCCACTGTGAGAGAAAAGCATGTGCTGAAGGTAACCCAGCAATGAATCCAGTCAATAGCTGCTCCTCTGAAGATCAGCTCATTAAGAAGCAGACATCTGAATGAAATAAGGTTCCTGGGGAGTCTGTGGCACCAGACATGCCAAAAAGAGAGGCATGAAACCTTGTTATGTGCCATGACCAAGCAAAAGGAATCTCTACCTAGGCAGGATTCGTGGTTAATATTCTGCTCTTGTGCTTTGCTCACTGAAGCCCCGGCATGCTTTTGTTTATGATCTGGTTCTCAGTCACCTCGAGTACAGAACAGAGCTGAGCTGAAATGCCAGAGGCTGGAGCTTTGTTTGTGACATGAAGAAAACCAAACAAAAATATCAGAACTTTCTTTTTCCTTTTTTTTTTTTCTTGCTCTGACAAAAGCCTTCACAACAGCTTCCTTATTCAATAGAATGGTGTTGTATGGATACATTACAGCTGGTCAAAAGACTCCAAGATTATTTAGCTTTGAACTAACTTGTTTTTTTACTTTTAATTAAGTTTGTTAGTTGTAAATTGCTGAATGACACAGCATTTGTTTAACTCAGCAATATTCACAGCTTAATTAAATAATTCACATGCCAATCTCTAATCGTAATGCAAAAAGAGCAAAAAATAAATTAAACAGTCATAGCTCCCTTGGCCAGTTTCTTGAAAAACAGGAGCAGGGTCTGTTGAGACATATGGCAAACAATCTTTTCTGCAAAACAGCAAATGAAAACACATCACTTCTAAACCGCTACTACCATGTGGTAAGAGATGCTTTCCTTTTGCACGATGCGTTTTCAAAAGACACCCTCCCCAGGAGCAGCAGGTGTGTAACTGAACAGATTCAACAGGCTTTAACAGATAATTCAACTGCCATGAATCGAAAGGAAAGGCAAGAAGGTGGGAAAAGGGATGAAATATCACGGATTAAAATCACAATTTCTCAAAGAGTTTTTTAAATTGTTAACTTTTAAGTTGGAAATTTGTGAAAAGTGACAAATAAGAAGTGATTGAGAATGCCTGCTGCATTGAGATCTGCCTCTGCCAACACACATGTAAGTAGAAACTGGTGTTGGAATTAACTTCAGTGGAATTAAGCAGCCATACCAGCTGGAGCGAGGAACGAAGCTGTAGATTTGGTTGCTATAAATCTGCCAAGGTTTGGGGTTTTTTGCCTTGTATCATGGTTTCATTACTTTAATCATCCTCTTATGATATATACATACTCTATGCAAAAAAAAAAAAAAAGTATTATTTTTGTGCCCAGCACAAAATTCCAAAAAAGTCACTATATGTTGCTGTGTTCAGCAGGCATTATCCCACAAGTGAACAAAGACAGTAACTTCAAATAACACCAGTTTTCTCTTGACCAGGTTCTCTGCCGTGGTGATGTTATTTACAGCAATCCCGGTGTCGCACAAGTGGGAGGGAGGAGCTGGGCAGGGGAACCCACTGGGGACAGAATGGCAGCACAGGGGTAAGTGATCGATTTGTTCCTATTTTTCTATTGCGTAGTTGGAAAAGTCAGACCCAAGCAAAGCTGCCAAGATAGGATATTCCTCTGAGAGGAAGAACATGGTTTATGTGTCTCGGCTTTGCCAAAAAACTATGGAAACCAATGCTCCAGTTTGTGAATAAAGACATAGGCACAAACACTGCCTCGAGCAGGGTGAAGACCACCCTTGGGCAGAAGTGTTTCAGAGCTGCAGTGGTGAAAGGATGGGGGTGTGCTTTGTTTTGCAGAACATTTGGGTGTGTATAACAGGCCTGTCTAAACAGAATTGGTGTGTCTGATGGCTGATCCAATGTTCCAAGGAGGTCCCTCTATTCAGAGCTTGTTTTCCTTCCACACTTACCCTACTTTGTGTATTGTGCTAGATTATACTGGTTTTGTAAGTGGCAGTCACAGTTACTGTCCATCTGGATATGTTTTGAGGCTGTATAAAGTTTTAACAACTGTGAAGGGGGAAAAGGACTAAAGTATGTGGCCAGTCTGGAGTGGTTATCTTGAGATTTAACCTACTGTCGCCATGAAGGCACAAAGCCCTTCACAGGCAATGTAAAACTTAATTACATCTGTACCTTAATAACACAGCAAAAGCATTCTCTTGTGAGGTAAGGGATTATCTCTTTGTAATCTCTTCATGAATGAAGGTAGTTGTATTAGTTAGTGTCACACTAATATATCTCTACACATTCAATCTTTATTCAGGACGTGTCAAACTGAACCAGATACTTGGCTAACTCTTTCAGTTGTCCTGTTGCTTACTGTTATATAAAGGGATTTTGTATTTTTCAGTATCTTTTAGTAAGATTTTGGTTTGCTGTAATTTGTTCTCATGCTGTTCATTACGAAATGTCAGTCAGTGCTCAGAATATTTGTACATGCTTGTCACAATTTTTCCCACATTTAAAAAGCCCTCTTTTTGGTGTAATCCCAGCCTGAATTACCTTGTCAATCTTTTTAACTCCTACCTGACAGATTATAACATAGGCAAGAGCTTGGTTCTGCAAATAAACTCCTCAGGTGTGCATCATGAACCTGTGCAGTAGGGCTTTAGAGGTCAGAAGGTTTAGACTGGTCATCCCTTAAGTGTGCAAAAGTAGGCAGGTACTTGTGTCAGGGACTAAGGGATGCAGGGCTTTGGAGGCACATCTCCCTAAGGGTGCTGCCTTTCCATTATTCAGAGCTTATTTTCCTGGAGAACCTGTGCTGTTTGTGTCCTGCTCAGGAATGAGCAGTGCTGTGTTCTTCTGGCTGGCTTTGTGTCGAGCCAGGCACAGAAAAGCACAGGCCACTCCCCAGCACTTTTTGCTCCCCTCGGCCCTTGAAGTGGCTGCAGGCCCTGGCACGGGTCCCCCTCTGCTCAGAGCTCCTGCCTGCCAGACACAGGGCAGCCAGAGGGTGGGACAGGCTTCCCGGGGGTGCTGGGGGACTGTGAGCCCCTTCATGGGGCACAAGTGCACAGCTGCCAGTGCCAGGCCTGTGCTGTGCTGGGGTCACACTGTGACAGATTTATGGGCACAGAGTGTCCAGCTTGGCTCATGCCAAGTCCTGCTCCCCAGCGTGCCAGTACATTGCCCAGCACTCCAGCCCTCCGTCAGCTCCAGATCACACTGAAAGCTGCCTAGGTTTGCTCTGAGTTGTGCTGCTCCTGATATATTGATGAACACACAGAGAGGAGAAGCCAAATTACACAAAACTGTCTTGTTCTGATATATTGGGCAGTTAGTTACCATCAGCCCCCGGAGCAAAATAATACCTGGGCTGAGAGCAGTGTCAGAGGCTGAAACTGTGCCTGCAGTTCCAAGTGTGATTTAAGCCTCTCTTGTTCATGCACAGCTTTCTGGTACTTCATCCCTTGCTATCCCAGATAGGCTGATAAATTTTCTTCTGTGCAAATAGTAAGAGAGGATTAAACCATCTTGGGCTGGAGAAAACCTCTTCTGCTGGGGGAGGGGAGAAAAAGTTACTGGGAGACTGTCACAAGGCAGATATGCTTTTAGAACAGTAAAGGATTTTCCTGTAGATTCTTAGAACCCATCTGCAATAAATTTTTATGATGGTTTGGAGAAAGTAGAGGCCTGGGCTAACCAGCAGGTAGTGGCTTGGAAGGCTGCACACCACAGTTACTGGCAACTCTTTATTTTATCCATCCTGACAGGTTCTGCCATGCCATGCCATACACCATACCATACACCATACCATACACCATACCATGCACCATACCATACACCATACCATACACCATACCATATCATACCAATTTACTTTTTCTAATGCTGTAATATAAATCATTGTCATGTCATCAGCATTTCCAGTTTTCCAAAGTCTTTTTTGTACCTGCCAAAAGTTCCCATTGGACCTCTAGGTCTGTAGGGTGTTATATATTCTCCTTTAATGGAGCATGTAGCACTGAACTGTGCTCTGCTCAACATTCCCGCTCAGAGGAAGAGGCAAAAGGAATGAGGTGGTCCCAAGAGTTAAGGCTTAAGGACAGTGTGAAAGACCACGTCCAGTAACAACATGTCTTAAAGCTTCATAGCAAAGAAAACCAATATTTTAATTACAGAAAAGCTTTTCTCCTTTTACCGTTCACTTAAGAAAATTCTCTGTGATTCTCCCAGAGTAAAGTAAGACACCATCAGCAGACTGGAATCTGTGCCAGCCTCCAGGGGCCTGTCCTTCAGCTGAAAACTGCTCCAGTGCAATATGTGCTGGCCACGTGTCCTCTTGGCCCTTGTTCATTTTTCCTTTGGGCAAATACTTGTTTCCCCTCTTTTTTTCCCCTTAAACTATGGTGGAGCACGTTCAAGAAATGTTAAAAAATGGAAAAGGATTCAGTCATTATTTTTGAGTATCTTATCTCTGGCAATTGGAATTATTGCCTTTACCATTTAATAACACAACAGAAGTTCTGAAAATAGGAAGTGGTGTCTCAGATGCCGAGGCTGTTTATGCCATCCCACAAGAGATGCTGCACTGCTCTTGGGCTGCCCTGCTCTGCTGAAGGTTAGGAGATCAAAGCTCCAGCCATCCTAAAGGATTTGAAGGAAAACAGGCCCTTTTATTTTCAGATCATCTCAAGGGCTTTTGAGAGCAGGAGGAAACCAACTGACAGTTAATGGATCTGGGAGGGCCTGACCTGAGGAGAAGGTTAAGTGGTGTAATAATCTCCATCCTGAACTCGGTGCTGTGTAGCAGCTTCTGTTAATGTGCTTGGTCACAAGGTGAACCACTCTGGGCAAACCTCACAGGTTTGCTGCCCACACTACTTAGAGCAAAGCTGAGGGATCTGTTAAACACCTGAATCCTCCCCTAAAACACTTCCTTTTCATTGACCTTTCTCAGCATTACACTCACTGATAAAATTGTCCTATTTCTGTGCACTGTCCTTTCTTTGCTCTGATTTTTTTGCTTCCAAAAGCAAAATGTATTACATTTTCTAGATCTAAAACATGTCTTAATTAAAATACAGACTTTCTTCTTTGAGAATCAAAAAAGTTAATGCATGAGTTCTCTTTGTTTGGTTTTGTTGTGAGGAAAGGGAATGGTTTGGCTTGAAGAATTGTTGCCTTGGATGGGCATATCAGTCAGACTTCTCATTTTTTTCCTCTTTGAAAGAAAGATAAAAACTAGCTAATGAATTGCAGAGTTTCTCTCTAGGCAATGTCCTCTTTATGCTTGTTGTTAAGACCAGTGCAGGCAATATTATCCATAAATCTTGTTAAGGAAAAATGTTTTCGTGTCCTTCTCTCAGAGACATTACATGTATCTTTCCACTGTATGAGAAACAGCTGAGCTAAATTTGGAATTTCTCTAGGTCTATTCTCAGGAGAAAAGCCTGCTAGGATTTATTCCCTGGGGATGTGGGAATTTTTTATTTCCAAAATACAATATCCCAAATCAACACAGCTATATTGTTGGGCTGAAGAAGTTCTTTAACTTTCCAGACTTAAAACTGACTTACTCTCACTGAAGTAGAATGGTGTTTCATTATGTAGAGCAGAAATAGCCATCTAATTTAAAATAAACCAAACAGTGAATAGAAATAGGAAAGTTTGTTGTGATGAAGACAAGAAACATAACTGAAAGTAGCCACATTGAAACACTCTAATGCTGTGTGAATATACCACCTGAAATTGCAGAATATCAGCCTATACAACTGATAATAGGATTGGTCAGAAGAAACACTGGGGTAGAAGACCAACCCTTGATATGTAGACATGGAAGGACTTGGATCTGTGCTGTGAAAAAATCTGGAACTGGAGCAGTAGACTATATGGCTGAGGAGATGGCCAAGAAAAATGGAAAGGATGTTAAAAACAATGCATAAAAATAATCTCCAAGTCAGGATGAAAAGGCTACTAAGTAATGGGTTTGGAAATAGTGGCAGCCACAATCAAAAGGTACTGTTTCTGAATCTCTGACTTGTTCATGAATTGTACAGGTAAGAAAAGAACAATCAGAATTTTTGTGATATTTTTACAAAGTAGCTTCCCCTTTAAAGTGTTCATATGAGTGAAGGAAAGGAGGGAGGGAGATTCAGAAGTGGATGCAAGTTGTTTATAACACAAATAGTAAAGACGGTATTCTTTTGTTCTGTTTGCATTCAGAAATGACATCTGAATAACCTGCCATCTCCACCAACTGTTCCAGAAAATTTATTCTTTCCCAAAGAAGTCGTGTGCAATTGATCTGTGAAGCAACTGCTGAGTTATGATCCCACAAATAACACGGAATTGCTGTCTGGTTGTGTTCTCTGGTAAGTTCAGCATTTTCATTTCATTTAGACTGTAGCTGTCAACGGCTCATCCTTTGAGCTTTGGGAACCCTCTGTGTGGCCCTTTGAATAGGCCAGGGGAATTACTCTATAAATACACTGAAAAGATTTTGTGCCAAGAGATCTTTTTTACTGGTTAAGCGTCAATTTGGTTGATTTCCCTGGACTGAGGAGGAACACCATAGCGAGGAGAAATCACACTCTTCCCAGCCCCCAGGATGGTTAATAAGAGAGGTGCTTATGCAGGATCAGTAGGCTCTGACTGACACAGCAGCTTGGGAGGAAAGAAGAGATTGTGTGTCCGTGATGTCTCTGTTTTTTGGTATCCTAAGACTTAGAAGGAGTTCAGCATGGTCTCTGACACATCTTAGCACCTTGATTTAGAAATTCAGTTCTAAAGCATTATATATATCCTTAGCAGGCAAAAGGAAAAAAGTGAAAGGAGAACGAATTCAGAGTCTTAATAAAACAATAAGAAGCATAGCAGAAAGAATAATGAAACATTGGAAATGATTTATGGGTGTAATGGATCACTCTTATGTATCTTTTACAGAAAGAAAATATCCAAGTTACCTCACTTTTAATAGTCATATTCCCAATGACTGCAGATGAGGAAGTTTAAGACTGGAAATGGTTATAAAAGATCAGAGGGTTTCAAAATTCACTGTGTACCAGGTCTAGTGAGAGCAAGGCCAAGAGTAATATATGAAATCTGATCAGACAGTTTCATAATTTTCCTTTGTTTGAGGAGACCCCTATGCAATGAACATGCAGCATTGTGCCAGGACTAAAAGAAACAGTGGAAAGGACTCAGAGGTGATGACCACGAGGCAGTTTCTCACTGGCAGAATATAAAAAGAAAATTAAGAATTAACTACATTAAGAAATCACAGGGAACATGGTTTAGATTAAAGGACAGTCCTTTCCACCAGGCAGCTGGAAGGTTGATGTGTAGTTCTGTTCATGCAGATGTTGGGAAAGTTACTTCACAAACCCTGATTCTGGAGAATGCTTCTAAAGGCTGTTGCTCTTCCAGTGCTCGGTGTCACCTTCAATTTATCTTAAGCATAAAATAGAAACAAAAAATAGAAACTACAGCTTCTAGTTAAATAGGAGAGGGTTCTTTTTAAAGAAACATAATAAAACATAAAATATTATGGTCCAAACTCTGTAGATCCAGTATCTATGGTAGGCTGGCAGGTCTCCTTTTACCTACCAGCAATGAAAATGAAGTAAATCTGTTAAAACTCAGCAAGTTTAATTCAATGCCTTGGTTCTTCCTGGCTACAGGTGAACAGTGTCCAGAGCAGTAAATTGCTATACTGAAACCCTGGGAGTTCAGACTTTAAAAATGTGGTTCTGTGCTATGCTCTACCTATTGATTTTTTAGCACATTTTTTAGGACTGTGCACCTTGTAGCAGCACCTCAGCCCTTCTCAGACATATTCAGAGCTGGACTGTATTCACTCCAACATTAAGCACACAAAAAGAGTACTTAAGAAAGATGCTGAGTAAGAGACCTTGTGTTTGGGCTGAATTCTGGGCCAGTGCTCTGAGGTTCTGTTGATTAGTTTTGTACTCTTGTTAAATTTTGATTTTCAATTGATGAGGATCTTTGAATGTTTATCGAGTGGAAAGGGGGAGTTTCCTCCTCTCAAACAGAAACAAACCTGCTTCCTGGTGCCAGTTCAGATTGGAAAGGGATAACTCTCTGCTTATGTTCTCTACACCACATTTTCCTACAGGATGGGGAGAAATGCTGAATGTTGCTGTTCCCCTGCCTGCTCTCCTTTCTGTCTCTCTGCATTTTTGTGTCTCTTTTCTGATCATCATCTCTGCAAGTCTCCCATTGTCTGGAAAAGGTGTCACCTAATGGCAATACCCCAAGGAAACAGTTTCTCCTTTTCCAACCGCACTTCATTGTCCCAAGTGCAGGATGTGATGAGGGGATGGCTCTTGTCCTAATGAAAGAGAGTGACGGTTCCATTGACTTCACTGGGGTCAAAACTTCACCCTCAGGGATCTATTGGTAGAAATGGGAGGGAATTTCCATTTTCACAGAGAATTTGCAACCCCTTAATTGTGTTGAAACCTCAAATATTTCCTTCACAGGGCAAAGTTCGTCTCTTATTTTGGCTGAATGTTGCGGCTGAGTGTCATCTGCTGCTGGAAAACCTTTAGAAGTTACTTAAAACTAAAACAGGCGTAAAAGAGGAGCAGGGTGGGAAAGGGTTGTTTGCTATTAAACACTCACACAAACCAAGCTTTTTGTCTATGCCCTTCCCCCTTTTTGTTCACACACTCCTCTTCACCCTTCAGACAGCCTTAGCATGCTAATTTTTCTAATCACTTGGAGATTGAAAACTATTATAGATATCAAGTGAAGTATTACTTCAAATCTTGTTTAATGAGACTGGATTCACACCTGTAAGTAAAGTCCTAATCTCTCCCTTCTAATCTTCCAAGAGTGGTAGTTCTCACATCCTACAGACCCTGATACATTCAAATTCAAAGCAAATATTTGAAACTATTTTCAAAAAGGGTTGTTTAATATATGCTGGCAGGTGGGATTTATGAAGAAATTGTTCTAAATAAAAGTCCAATTGTCCTCTTTCCACAGGTGTTAAGGATTTCTCTTCACACAGCAGCAGATGAGACCAATGCTCAGGAAAGATTCAGTGAAACGATACCTTAATGATAAAGGATCTGATCCTGTTATTCTTTGTTTTGGATTCCACCAGTTCCTGAACTTCAAGGTATTCAGTTATTCTGTTTTTCACTGGGATAAAATCTGTATGCATGGAACCCTCAGTTAGCACTAAAAATAATGTGAAAACCTTCACACATCAAAGCTGTGACTAGGTGCTTTTGTCTGTCCTAATGGTTTGAGAGAAAATCTTGATAAATCAACATGAGATTTTTTTCTTTTTCCTTTTTTTTTTTTTTTCTTCTTTAAGTTTTTGTTGTCTTGATTAGATAAAAAATAATAGGGGGCTGTCAATCTGTTTTCTTTTCAGGTCTTCTCTGTCTCTTTCTAAATTAGTTACAGCCTGCCTTTTGTAGCTTTATAGCCAGCCTGACCTAATTTAATTACCATGACTTGTGTGGCTTAAAGATAAAAGTTTTATTCAGTCTGCCTACTTTTGTAGAAGTTTTCTCTTTCACACATGTCTATATTTTGGCATTCACAATTCTTGTCCTCTGTTCTCGGGTAGGTTAACACAAGGTTAGTTTATAGCATTGTCCATATTTTCACAAAAAGGCCTTTGATGCAGTCAGTCCCTGCTTTGCTCTTTGTGGGACACAAATGAACATTAGCTGGGGGAGGCAGAGGATGGAAAATACATCATGACGCCCATCATGAGGTAGAAATCCTTGAAGCTTGTTCCTATACCACTACTGTCTAAGATTTTTATTTTATTTGGATTTTAGGAACATACTTTGGAAGCCAAAGCTTGAGGCTTCCCTACAGATTACTTCAAACGGTGACATAAGAGGACAGACGATCTCCAGTAACTGTGTAGTCCAAAGCCACCTTCAAGCTGTCCAAGAACACAAACGCTTGACACAGAGATATGTCCCTGACCCACAGATCCAAGAACAGGGACAAATCCTCTGCTTGGTCACCTTTCTGTACAGAAAACAGGCAACCAGCTCATACAGCTGCAAAATCCTACTTACAAGAAGGTTGTCATATTTCTTTCTTATCCTCTGTCAAAAATTTCTTTCTTATCCTCTGTCAAAAAGGAGAAAAAGATTGACCAGGAAAACATGAATAATAGTAAATAGTTTTTAAAATAACTGATTAAGTATCTATTAAATTCCTGCAAGAATAGTGGTTTTTTTATGATCTCACATATAACACTCAGATGGCTGTACAAAGACTATCTCCATATAAATATATAATGTATAATCTATGAACACTAAATACATTCTGTAATAGTTTAAAAATAATTCTGTAGAGGTTTATTGCAGTTATTAATACAAATGTAGATACATAATTTAAAGTGTCATTCCTTGTGTCAGAGTGGTGCTGCTTAGAAGAGCCTCCAGCTCTTTTTAAAAAGGCAAATACTTGGGTTTAAAAAGAGTATGTTTGAGGTCATTAGCAAAGGAAATTGCCAACTCTAATTCTGATCTAGCACAAGTTCTAGCAGAAAGAACAAACTGTAGAACTTAAAAAAGGAAACCCTGCAAATGTGTTTTAGGAATCCATGTGTAATATTTTCATTACAATGAAATAAAATACTGATATATGTTGTTCACCTTGAAGTTGCTCTCCTGTGTTTAATTCTTCTTATTCTTACTTTTTGAATTCATCTCCCAGTACTGGTCTCTTCCTACTCTTGTAAGCAATTTTACACCAACCACACCACAAGCAAAGTAGTAAAATAAGAACTCTTTAGAACATTTGTGTCACTCTTAAGACCATTTTACCTAAAATCCACACAGCTTTATTTCCATACATAAAATGTTTTCTTTCCAAATGTAACATTACTTTTGTAATAAACAGCCTTGTTTCAGTATTGTTGGTCTAACTTATCTGATGACAATATTCCTACTCAACCTACAAGAAAGTGGCCTGAACAGTTGTAAAGCTCTCAGGAAGCAGCTGATTTGCCTCAGAAAATGATTACAGTATTCCTGTAGGTGCAGGGAAAAAAAATAATCAAAACCAAACCTTCATATAAACTTTTCAAGAACTATTGCAATCCTCAGCAAAATGACAGCTAACACATTCTGATAAAGTTCAAAGCTTCATGGGGCTGAGGGCATATTTCTCATACAAATATGTTTACCTGCAAAGAGGAATTCAAAGAAATACAGTTGGCAGCATCTGAGTGGTTCAGCCAACCTCTTCTACTGTCCTTTTAATATATTTAATGACATTTATTTGGAACTTTTCCTTGACTGTTATATAACTCATGAATACAAAGAGCAGCTATCCTTGCCTTTAGACCTACCTTTTTCCTGTGTGCCATTGCCTCTGGGGACAGAAAAATGAGCCAGAAGAGACAGGGAAGCAGTTCAGGAGTGACTCAGGCTCAGCTTACTATGGCAACTTACATATACAATTCGGTAATTAAAAAAAGTTAACGTGCTCTGTGATAAAGAAAGCACCAGCAGTGGATAAGAACAGCAGGATGTGTAAAACAGGATAGGAAATACGTGTGGGACATGGAAATCTGTGCTGAAGGACTGAAGTAAAAGTACCTGGGCTCCTGGAGAGGTTCTTCTGACAAAGGGCAAAGCATTCCTGGCAACAGTGATTGATCACTTCCACTCTTCTTTCTAGGAAGGTGCAAATCTCCTGCTTTTAGGTGTTAGGACTATTTTGATTTTCAATGTTTCCAGTATGACAGTCCCATGGTCCTTGACCCCATTTGGTGTCACTAGATCTTCTCGTTTTACCTAAAAGTGATGTAAGAGCAACCACAGATGAATTTCAGAAAAAGGCATTCCTTATTTACATATCTATCATTTTTGTTATATCCTGTACAGAAATTATGTCAGAATGAGATAGATCATGAGGGAAAAAGTACAGATATAATTCACCAATCTGAATGTGGATCAAACACCCACTGCACATCTGATCATTACTGCAGCCAGATTGCAGGAAATAAAGGGCAGAATATGGCACAGCTTCCACTGCTCTGATCATGCACAGAATCCAGCTGATATTTTGAGGTCCTGAGGTCACAACATGTGGCTCTTCTAAAGCGCAGGCTGCAACCTTGAGGGCTCGGTTTTGTTTTCCAGCTGAAATCTGACATGCATTACACGTGAGCATTTGGAAGTCATACTGTTCATCATGCATTACATATCATTTTCTTAACTTTTATAGCATGCAGTCATTAAACTGACTTCCATAATAACAGAATCCTTACCCACAAGTGACTCCATGAAGAAGAGCAAGTGTGGTGTCTGACACTACAAACCCTGTTTACCTGAGTGGAGATGGACACGTACCCTTTTTAAATCAGTGGTGATGCCTCCAAACAAAGGGCTGGATAGGAAGCAGGGCAGGCTGTGATCTGTGAACAGATACACACATACAGGGATAAATTATTTCTGGCACACTCAGCATGCTCTGATATGTAAAACAGTAGGCCTCAGCCAATTAGTCTGTGGTAGAAAAGAACGTTTCCTTAATTTGTGCTCTTGGGTTTATACATATGGTCTGTTCCTTAAGTGATTTCATGTCCCCCTCTGACTCCACTAAAACCCAGTTTTTATCTGCTGGGATTCTGGTATTCTTTCCAGGTGGAGCAAATGGACATCCTGTTTGGAAAGAATGAAGTATGAGACATGGGTCTTGCTTCTGTCACAAGGGAAGCAAAGCTTTTATAGTTCTATCCTCAAAAAAAAAATTCTGTGAACAAGGAAACTAACTACTTAATTATCCACACAAGTGCACCCTTTCAAAGCATCACAGGGGACTCAACAAGTAACAGCCATTAATACTTAACAGCAGCAACACTCAGATATGCTGCTTTGGAAATCTACCTTGCCCGAGTTATGCAGAAAAAGGTTCCTATAAAAATAGCCAAGAAAAGTTTAGAAAAATCTCCTATATCATGAATATCTTGCATTGTTTACTTTATCTGTGCATTACAACATTCCCAAAGTTAAAAAAGTAAAGTTCTTCTAAGACAACATCCCCAAGGGACATAGAGACCTGTGGCAAATTCATTCCCTACTGCAGTTCATGCTCCAGCTAAGAGGAAGTTTTAGAATTTTAAACCAGTACTTGCATTATTCTGCTACATCAGCAAAAGCAGCACCTCACACTTTTCTCAGTAAGAATTTAACAGCCTAAATTTTCATTTGGCAACAAATAAATAAATAACAGTTAAAGTTCTTTTTGGTACAGTAGAGAAAGAATTTTTGAGGCCTGACAGGAGGGTTTTTTCTTTCTTTCTTCTTGTTGTCAATTTATTTTTATGGATCCTTAGAAGCTAGAGTCAAACTCCACACAAAAATTATTTCCAACAAAAGTTCATGCTTCTGGACAGAAAACAAGTAAAACTCTGATTCCAATTCCTCCTTCACTTCCGTGACCTGGGGCAACTCCTGCTGCCTTTAAAGTATGCTGCACTTCTCCTGTCCCTGGTGATTGCTATTAATACAGTTTAGGGAAAGTGGTGATAAAGATCAATTCCTTACCCAGAAAAGAAACATTAACTGCTTCTTTCATGTCTTCCATAGTGAGTGAGCAGCTACAGTTTCAAATGATCCCCAGATGTTTACTACTTCTGCTGCTCAAAAGCAGTGTAGGTTTTCTCCAGAGCCAGGGTGGGTATTTCTGGTTATCCTGTAGACTTCGACTCCTTGTCCTCAGAAGAAAATTCAAAGGTCAAAGGAAAAGTCTGTGTGATGTAGAAGTCCCTAAGGAAAAATAAAGCAAGGATGGTCTCTTACTGTTGCCCAACTTAAGCTTATACCTCTACACACTAAACAAAATATGAGAAGGGGGTATATGAACATTACAAGCTTTTCACTTAATTACAGAAAGATTTCATGATTCCAGTTAGAGAATAATTGCTGAGGTCTCTCACAAGAACTTTGCATTTTTCTGGCTCTTTACAGCAGTGTTTTTATTCTTACTCAGAGCTTGGACACAACTACATTTCTAAACTTGGCTGCTAACAGAAAAATGAAAAACAAAATATTTCCTCCTTAGCTACTCAAGATTAAGAATAATAAGAACAATTTTCATTCTGCTTCTCTTTCCTTTGCACTTTGTTCTAATTATTCCCCGATGATGCAAAGACTTACCTTTACTAATACTTATTCCCACTGGAAGCAATTAATGCTGATAAAAACAGGCACTTTCCAAGAGCTTTAAACAGATTATTATTATCTGAAGAGTCCAGCAATTTTGTCATTATTATAACCAGGTAATAAAGGCAGAAGAACAACATGCCATATAGGACATTAAAATACTTTATCTTCTTGGTCTGTACTGCTCCTTTCTCTCTCATTTTCTGAGGCACATCGTTCAAAAGGTTTAGTGCTGCATGAACAGCAGAGATAGAGGAAACCCCCCCCCAAATCATGGTAGGACTCAAACCCAATCTGTTACACCTGCTACGGTGTGTATAACTTGGAGAGGGTAATGAAAAACAAAAGCCTCTCATCCTGATTTCAGGGCAATTATTCTGACTGAGCACTCAGGCAACTGAGCTGGGCTTCTCCTTTTAATGACTGCAAAGACCCCAATTGGATCAGACCACATGGAAATTAAACATTTACACATATCTTAAAAGTATTTCTTTCAAGCCAAATAGTCAGGCTTAAAATCGACTTCTTTGGTCACGTGCAATGGTCAGAATTAACCCAAGTTGTTCTGTCTCTGCAGGACCAGAACCAAATTACTATTTGAAAGGTGGTTTTGAGCAGAGTATTTTGAACAAGCATCTGACTTTACTACCTTTGCTGGTTCTGAGGAGGCGGTAGGATGGCCTTGCACACAACGACGTGTTCCCAGTGGGAGCAGGAAGGTTAGAGTAAAACCATGGTAATGCAGTAGTTCTCCCACCCTCAACATAAAGCTATTCCTTATTCTACCGCAAAAATATTACACAGGGAAACGTCTACTTATGAGCAGAACAGTACCTAGTTCACATGTTTACGTATAAATGGTAATGAACATTGAGTTAATAATCTGTTAATCCTCAATCAAAATCTTGTTACTTACATGAAATGCAACACCCACTGAGGTCCTCCAATGTAAAGAGGCCAATCTTCCTGCTGAGAAAGCTGAAAAAACAATAAAGTGCATCATTGATTCTCTGTTTATTGGGTAAAGGCACATTTGTAAGTCGTAAGAAGTCAATACAAATTGGAATCTCTCTTCCACAGCCCTGAAATGGACTAGTGAAAGAGACACTGGAACTATGCTGTCAATTTGGTATTGTGGTTGGCTGAGAGGGAATGGCAAAACAGCTGGAAGGCAATTTCATTAAGAATTGCCACAGTTTCTCCCACTTGTGATTCACTTTAAGTTTTCTTTCCCCATTCCCAAGTCTTTCACATTTTAGTTTCAGCGCTTTAAGAAATCTTTCCTTTGCAATTTCCCTTTCTTTCACCCTTATTTTTGCCAGTTTTATTTCCCTCCCATTTTACCTCAGGGGTAACCTGAGGTAGATGGCTAGGTGGCTGCTGAGGAGATACATGAAAACACAGGAAAAAAATACATATAACGATCAAAAAAATATTATTTTAACGTTAGGAATTCAACTATTTGAAATTCAAAAAAATTTTAAAAAACAAATTCTCTTGTTAATTAATAAAATTTTGCTCCAAAATACCAATCACCTCAACTAGAATTAAGCATGGGACCACCTGGCTTCTTACATCACCAACTTCCTGAAAAGCATCCCTCCATTTGTTAAAGTAGTTACTGCTCTAAGAGACTGTTAAACTTTAGAGGCTGTGGGGATTTTAAATATTCTTTCATGTCCAGATTATTATTTGAAGATTTAACTTGCAAAAATATTTTAAGTCAAAGCAGCACACACTGTAGATATTGCAGAGACCAGGTGAAGGCACCACTGAAGTTCCTGCATTTGTGCTGCTCCACATTTCACCTGAATATCATTAACTTTCCCAGACTGCCTTGGCAGACCTCAGATCTGACACCACAGAATTAAGGCTCATCCTCTGTTCCCCTAAACAAATTCTGTTTCCAGTCCCAAACTTCCACCTCTTTTCAGCTGTCTTGATGTTACAGGTCTCCAGTATCAGCTTATCCTATTTCTTCCTCTTCTCCCTTTGCCCTCTGCTTCACTCCCACCTGACCTGTGTGTCACCCTCCTCTACTGGAAAACATCAAACTGGATGTTGCCCTCGTTCAGTGCATCATGGGCTTTAAGAATGTGGTTCAGGCTGAGGATACTCTGTTCACCCAAAATATATTTGAAAGTCATTACTTTACTGCATACTTTTCCATGGGCTGTTCCTGCACTGGTATCCATTTCCACTGCTCTCCAGTTCCCATCCCATCCCTCTATGCCTAACAAATTAAAACTTTAGTACCAAGAGAATGTAATGTACCTTTTTATTATGAACTTTTATGACATTATTTCCTCACTGTATCAGTACTCAACAAGAATGTTAAGAGCTATTTGAACTGAACCATTTGCAGGTTTCTCAACACAGTTGTTAGGGGAACACAAACCTCTGTGTCATACTTCAGGCTAAACTTCTTGTCTCACTGACAACAAGCCACCTGTGATGCTAATTTTGTGATAAATTACAGGCTTTTGTGCAAGACTGAAAGGAGCTTGTTAGGTGTTACAGCTCATCAACCCTAAGATAAGTAGAATAAACAAATTTTCCTCTTTTTTTAGTATTTACCAACTCTGAGCTTCCCTATTTGTTGTCTTTCAAACTAATATTCAAAAACAGAGGATACTTGAATTTTAAGTGGCATTTCACTGAGAATTTTCCTGTTACACTAAAAAATAGATGAGTTCATTTGATATTTTTCTCTCTGTAAACCACAAAACAAGCATTTTGTGTTTGTACTTGTATTGTGTCATGTACTTGGATATAGTTGTATAAATGCTGCTTCTCCTCTCCTCGAAAGCAAACACATTGTAGTTTTTTACTTACACAAACCTGAGGAAAAGCTCTCAGTTGTACCTCTCAGAACTATCAGTTCTGTTTTCTCCTGGGAATTCACAGTGAAACTGTCTTTCATAAGCCACGCAGGCTGTATCAAGTCTTGAGCTCCAGCTCAAACTGTAAGGAGCAAAGAGGATTTGGGCATTGTAAGATAAATGGAATGAAGCTGTCCAGGCTCTCTCTGGTAACCACAAGAACATCTTAAATAATTTGCCTGTGTTACACATCTGCCAATAGCAGATGAACTGAGTCCCATGCAAGAGCTGCCCTTCCTCACTCCTTATATGACCAGCTGACACTTGAATGCAAACTCCCAGTTATCCCAAATCTCCTGATGCATAGGAAGCTAAGTTAGTCTCATTTCAAGTTTATACTTAATACTGAATCAAAATTAGTTCTGAATTGCTAATGCATTATTTTCTGTAAGACCTGTTTCAAAAGGGATGCATGCATTCTTACCTCTAACATTAAAGAAGCGTCTTGCAGGGGTTAAGAAACAAAAAGCTGATAATGGTGATGGCAGGACCGAAAAGCAATTCCAGTATTCAAATCCAAAATCATCTCTCCAGCAGCAGCTCAGCACTCTCCCTGATTCTGAGCCAGCCTGAAGAGTTCCCCACAGGGCAGAAGAAAGATTAGTGAGTACATAAATCATCATCTTCCCTCACAGGATGTTCCATAAAGTCTATTTCTTGCTAAGTGCGTTCTGTGGAGGCAGATCCTGTAACACCATGTTTTCCAAAGTCTGTGGCTGAAGTCTAACACGGCAGGTCAAGAGCACATCTGACAGGCACTGGATCCACCATGCCCAGTGACCCATCCTGAAGGAATGAGCACTGCTTACTCCAACAGAGCACCATCTTTGCAATCCAGTAACCTCCTCTGCCACATCACTCCATCCATCCTCCCTTCTACCATTTCATGTTCCTACAGGCAAGGAAATGCTCAACTTTTCGCTTTCACTTCTCTAGCTCCATGATTTCCCTCAGTTTCACATTATCAGGCTTACTCAAGGCAGCTCCCTCAGATCAGCCACCTTTTTCTGGCAGGAAGGAAACCTAGAGTGAGCCTAAGGCATTCCTGGTAAAACATGCTTGTCCCACCTCAAAACCTTGCTGAGCACAGGTATTTTGCTTTTTTTCCTTATTCACATTATTTTAAGAGTTTCAAGCAAGTAGTTTTTGGTACTCTGGTACATTACACCTTTTGGGCAACTTCTGCTCCAAGTTTATAAATTTTGTTTCTTTACCAATTCCAAACTCTATTCCTGCCTCTCCAGTTTCTCTCTTTCTAGGTAAAGAAGTAGGTCCCCTTCACTACAGTTTGTCAATGTTTTTGTTTTCCTTCTTTCTTGTCTTTTGTCCAGCCTAACCTTTCCCATGGTGTCCTTTGACTTGATTCCACACTGTAGCTTCCTTCATGTAAAATATTTACAATGCTTTGGTCATTCTCTCCCCTCGTTATTTTGTTCCTCCTGGGTAAGACATTAACATCAGAAACTTTCCACTCTAGGTAAGAGGGCAACTTTTTCCTTGGAGATGCTCTCTGTCCTGTTCAGTTTTGCATTTTGGCTTGTTACTGCTATTGACAAGGAATGTTGGCTACTTAAGGAATTGGGGACATAATTCTCACCATAATACATTTACTGGAGTAAGCTCAACCCAGCAAACAAATTGATGTATACAAGGGGAATAATATAAAAGCCATCAGCAGGGCACAGGTTTATTTTATGCAGATGTACAGTTTGCATATTATGGGCCTCAACAGCACTCAAGTTTCCAGTAATTTTTTTATTTTTTTTTTCTTGACCAATTTTGTTCATTACTTACAGGTCCCTGCAGAATTCAGAGCTGTTATTACAAACATATACATTACAGGAGGAACACAGCCTGACACGCAGAGCTGCTTAATAACGTTTTCATCAGCTGCTTTTAACTGACATTTCTCATTTCTCTTACGTCCTGCTTTTAATGTCTCAGTCTCCACTTGATACTGTAAAACAAAAGGAGCGGAGTGTGACCACAGAATGTGTTTGTGGCTGAATATAAAAAGAATCACACAATGCACTTGAAGCATGAAGGCTCCATAGGCAATTTCCGTTCCTGTTTGCATATGCAATCTAGACTGGCAACATTACCCTCTTTTCCTATATCAGATTAACCCCATTAAAAAAAGCATTCTCAAAGCTCAGATTCATAATTGTACATAATCCATACTGAATTTTAAGTCTAACACTCAAAAGCTGCATGTTTGTGCAAAGAATGGTGTGACATTTTCCAAGAACTGCAAGTTGATGCTCAAAACTCACCCTAACTCAAAGGGCATGAGTTAAAATAAAGTGTCCTTTTTTCACTGTGGAGTCATTGTGAAGTTCTAAATTTTGATTATTTGAGCTAACAGAGCTGGCAAATAAAAAAAAGTAGCTCTCTATCCTATCACAGATGTCAATAAAGTGAATGCCTGATGTCAAGGCAAGTTTAATCTGGCTCTAGGGCACAGCTCTGTCCCATATCAAAAAGCATGTTTTAGGTGGGGCTACATTTAATGAAGAGTGGTCTGTACCCAAAATCAAACAATTTGTTACAATCCGAACATTTTAAGAAAAGTAAAAAACTCTTGCCAATTTTTTCAATTCACACATCAATACCAATGGGTGAGATAGTCAAAGTCTCCACTTCCCTATCAATCAACCTTTCCTGGCAGAAAAGAGGCTGAAAGAAGACAAAGTACATTTTTTCTAGATGTTTTTCTACTCTGTTGTGGGGTGTAACCCTTCAACATGAGATGCTTCACAAGATGAAGGGAAGCTCTGCAGTCAAAGGAGGTGAAAAGACAGTTTTCCTGCTGATACAATCCTGCTGCAAATACACTTCTGCTCACTGCAGGGGAGTGCTATCAGTGCCCCTTCTCCCCACACCTCTCCTTTCCTTAGCTCCAGCTTAGCTCTGCTGCATGGGCTTGGCTTTGTCCCAGCCCCACTCTCCCTCTGGTTGCTGTGACAGATGAGAAGTTCACATTCACCATCCCCTCACTTTCACTTGGAATGGGCTCCAACATTTTGGGCAAACATGGTTTATTTTTTGGATCCCCATAAATAGCAGCAGGCCCCCTGAAACCCGAGCTGCCTCTGCTCAGATCTGACCCCCAGCACTGCCAGAAGGGGGTACGTCCAAGTGCCCTGCACAGCATCACAGACTGCAAATGCCAGTGCCAGCACGAGTCAAAAGAATCTCAAAAGTTGCCTGCTGATACAATAAATCAGAAGGTGTATCCAACAACAACACAGAGAAAAGAAAAGCTGTGAGCAGGAGGAAGCTGGGAGAAAAAAATGCAAAGAGGCTAAAAAAATTGGGAGTTGGCCTAATTTTTTTGACAAGACCTCTGCATTCATAGGTCATGCAGAGTGTTTAGTCTCCTATCTGTAACGGTGAGGTAACAGATCCAAAATTAGTCAGACAGTCTGTGAGCTAAAACAATTCCCAAATGCCCTGATACCTTGCAACCTGGGCAAGGAAACCTGCTGCCTACAGTTAATCTTAAGGGAGTGATGATTCTGACCATGAGCTTGTGCCCTGACACTCACAGACAGGGTATTGCCCATCCTGAGACATTCTCCAAAGCAAAACTCAAACAATATGGGCCTCCTGAGGAGCACCTTCTCAACACTGCAATACTGCAACGAAATTACAGCTTTACATTCCTTGTGGCTCTGCCTGTACTGCACAACATCCACGGGGCAGAGGAGGAGGGGGTGGAAATCCAAAATAAATGACATGAAAAGGTCATTAAGAAGTGCTGTTTTTCTTAGAGCACTGACGCATGCCAGAAGCTGCAAGAAGTTGTCCCACTATAGAATGAGAAAGGTCTGAAAATATTCTTCCGTCGCTGGCAAATCCCGACTGATAATCAGGAAGTTCTTACAACACACTCACACATGCAAATACCTGTTGGACTTTGGAAGTGACTTCCAGCAGCAGAGCATTGCACTGGGGCCTAAGACTTGTGCATAATCAAAAATAAGTGTGGCTAATAAAACATGCAACACTCTAACCAGACTGACACTAAAAGAAATTATTTTTAAAAGGCCCGAATTCCTCCTTTGCTCATCATTTACTCAGGCAAAAAGCAATTTTGAGCCTCTTCAGCCTCTGTTAATATAGATATTAACAGTCAGATCCCAGATTATGTGCCTATAATGGAGCTCTCACAGTGACCAGGAGCACTCAGTGATGTCAGAAGGAGCAGTATTTTTGTTATTAAATTTTACTTTGTTGTGGCATCTGCCTAAGACTCTGCCAACTGCAAGGGTTTGTACACTGTGCTAAGACATTTCTGTTCCTACAGTCAGGTCCAAGACTTATTAAAATTAAATGAGAATTTCGAGTGTGTTTTGAGTCACCTCTGATTGCTTTAAGCTAGGCTTGTATCATCAGACAAAAAAAAAAGCCTAACCTAAAAATAGTAAAGAAATATGTAATAATTACTTCTTTAAAACCTGCAATTTACAGTGACATTTAACTCATCTTTCCAGAGCTGCAATTTGACAAGTATATAATTACATCTGACCAGTGATAATTAGGGAAACAAATAAAATGAGGCACATTTAGGATGACCTTTCTTAATTGAACTTTGCCTGCAATTAATTATCCATTGTATGTATGTATACTATTTACTGTCAAGAAACAATTTATAATAATCTTCTATGATTACAATATATTTTTCTAAATGAAAAATTATATCCTGGATTGCTTAGTTTCTTCCATCCCAGGTGTTTTAAAAAATAATATAAAAAATTCAGCCCAAGGGAAAAGAAGATTCAGTATCAGAGGCAAAATATTCTGCCTCATAGGAATGTAAAATAAACTCAGTTTTATCTTGTGAGTGCACACACTTATTTTAGCAATTGATGGAGTCATTCTAAGACCTGATTTTGGTGGCCTCCAGCAGAAGACTCCAGGCCTGGGAGCTGCCTGCAGTTCCCTTGGCTAAATGGAATTTGTTAGCTGTGCAGCACTGCAGACTAATTTATAGCACCAGGTCTGACAGCCTACCCGGGAGGCAGCAAGGCTGTAATTTAATATTCTAAGGTATATGATGTTCATTAAATGATATGTGTACATTAAGTGAATGTAGAAGTTAACAGAAATTAATTGTTCTCTGATAGAGAATAGTATAAACTAAGGAGAAATGAAGGAATGGGAGTCCCCACACCAAGACAAAACCTTCTCACGTCTACAGGAGCCCCTTGGCAATGGTACCCCGTGCTCTGTGTGACACATGTCCACCAACAGTGGCCTTTCTTGTCTGAGGTGACTCACCTGGAAATACTTAATGCTTCTAAGTGAAGCCAAGGAATGTTAACATTTTAAAGAGCTCTGTGAGACAAGAAATCCTTACACTGGATTTACAGTATTGGCATAATATTTAACTTTAGTATCTGTAATGGTTTTCCACTTTATATGTAGTAGACAAGTGACAAAGAGGTTACAACTGTACCCTAGAACATCCCTACACTGTAATTAAAATCTGGTTTTTCTCCTCTAATCCCAAAGCTAAAATCGCTTTGTTTCCTGTGTTGATCCACTGATAACTCAAGATAAACAGCTATGTACCTTTAAAATATAATTTTAAACATAACTTTAAATGTTATAATATTTAAATATGCAAATTGGCACACCACATAAAAATTACTGAAATGACACAAAAAGAAGTGGAAGAAATATTTCTTATAAATCATATTGCTCTTCCTGTTAGATATTAAACACCTGATTTTTTCATGACATGTTTATTCTGCCTTTAATGCACACTCCTTATGACAGAAGATTTCTAATGCCATCTGAAGACAGCAAATTCTGTATAAATTTGTATGCAGTATATTTACCCAGAAAACATTGGAAAAGATGCCTAGGCTTAAGACCTACTGAAACCCAAAGGAGTATTTAGATTCAAGCTGCTTTGGATCAGTCCACATGTGCAAAATACCTTTGGTAAATAAACATTTTAGAACATTAAGTCATAAAATACTCCTTCTTTCATTACAGCGTCACATTCCTTACATTATTCACTTTGCAAATTTTATATATATATATACATACATATACATTATATATATATATATATATATATATACACACACACACATATAGACTTTTTCCACAAGGGAGACTTAATATATTACGACACCACAGCTTTCTTAGCATCCTTCCTACTTTTTCTTCTTTATTTTGCTATTGCCTCCATTTCTGTCCATTTTTGAAGACACCAACTAATCTAACAGCAACTCCTGCTAACACCAGAGCTTCAGAAATGCATTTTAATGACTCTGAAATCCCTGATTCCTCTCACCTTTGACTAGATTCAGAGGTTCCAAAGGCAAACCCATGTTCTCACACCAGAAATAGGGATTACTCCCTGAATATACTCGGGTTTTGTGCACCAAACACGAATGTTTAGCAGTTCGTCAGAAATTGCACTCTACCTTACAACTATGAAATGGATTTTCCTAAAATGCCAGTGGGAACTCACATTTTTAATGGCTTTGTCAGCGTCCCCAGAGGAGAAAATGTCCAGGTATTAACAATAAGCACTATTAACAGATGTTCCCTAATTATAATTTCCATGATACCTGAAGTAATACATCTTAACATAGGCTTCAAAACCGTGTGCCAAATAAAACAACAAAATCAAACTCAATAACAAAACCAGAAGTCAGTGAAACACTAAGACCAGTGCCTAAATATCAGAGACTATTACCTTTTTCCCTGTCTGGTTTTTTTTTTTTTATTTGAAGAGACTTGACCTGGTGTAAAATCAAATCCAGTCCTTTCAAGCTGGAGCAGAACAAGTTACCTACTCCCTAACAACTAGGAAGCCTATCCAATTAAGGAGGCCTCTGTGGGAGATGTCGGGGTTTATCTGTGGAGATCGTGGAGGGCAGTGAGGCTGATGGAATTTGAACACAGCTCCTTCCCAAACCTTGTCCTGAATGGAAACAAAAAACAGTTGTGCCTATCAGAAATCAGATTAATTGAGAGTGGCACTCTGAGCCTGGTGCTGGTGACCCAATGACTGGGAATTGCCCTGGAGGTTTAAAGTCTCGTGTCCTTCCCAGGGTAGCAGTCAGAGATACAACAAGACTGCCTGGTTAAATTACATTAGCCAGCTACTGTTTACAAATTTTGGGATCACGTGCAGGCTGCCCATTGTTTGGCACAGGCAGCCACAGCCAGCCCTGGCATGTGAAGCTACTGACACATTGCCAGCCCCTGGTACAGATGGTGGCAGCATGAGAGTGCCAATTACCCATGACATTAATGATGAGGTAACCCGCCTCTCTTCAGCTAATAAACAGATGGAACGTGTTTTCTATTCTTCCCCCCCCCTCCAGATAACAAATTGTTTGGCTTTAATGGGAGAGAACAACAGAACCAAATTATCTGTTCTTTGGAGAAATTTGTTTTCCGCTAATTGCTCTAAACAATCAATAAAAGAATTACAACCGGCAGTACCCACTGAGAACAGAGGCAGAGGAGTCAAAGTCAATTAGCTCCCTGTAGTAGGATGCACTCAGATGGAAAGTCATTACAACAGAGTGCAAAAGTCAAATGATAACGTGTGCGGCTCCATCAGCAACACAGACCTGGGTGGGAATGTAACAGAGGCCTTTCACATACCTGCCACGTCTTCACAGACCACTGCAGCTCCCAGTTCCCCTTTAGATGCTTCCCAAAAACGATAAATGACAGGTAGGAGGGCGGCCTTGTGTCTTGGGGGTGCAGTAGGGCTGTAAGTCTTCAAAATCATGACTGAGAGACATCTCATCTACTGAATAAAAAGAACAAATAATCAGCTCAGTTTTGTGACATTAGTATAAACATCATAAATAAGGAAAAGCTCCACAGTGGCTAGTGAAGTATTATCCAAGTGGACAAGAGCTGCCACACTTGACTTCCCAGCCTTTTCACATTTAAATACAAATTCACTATTCAGGTTGAATATTTTACCTAAAACATTAACTGCATTGGATCAAACCAGGAAGGACAAGTTACCTCACCCAGAGGTACTTGAGAGATGTGTTAGGAGTATGGTTTAGTGGTGGACTTGGCAGTGTTTGGTTTACAGACAGACTCGATGATGTTAAGGGCTTTTGCCAATCTAAAAGAGTCTGTGATTCCATAACCATCCATACCAGAAAAAAATTCCATCACCTAAGACAGACCTATTCTGCTGGAGAAACTTCTCACTGATGTTTTATCTCATTTTCCTCAAATACATGGAGTTTTAGGGGTTTTTTTGAAACACTATTCATGGATTATCTGTCAGTTCTAGAGCACTCAATTAAGAAAGTAACATTCCAACACACTTTGTGTTGAACACAGCTCGCTTTGTGTGCTGGAAGTGTCAATTCCCCATTCTTTCACATGAATTCCTTGCACCCTTACAGTGAAAACTTTGGGGGTAAAATATATTTTGGCCTTGAAAACTGAAATTAGAGAGCTCTACCTGAACCCCTGAAAGATTTCTCTCCTGGGCTGACTACCTGACTCCTCTAGGAAGGAGTGACTCTGGCACAAAACACATGAATGACAGTCCGTGCTCCTCCCACATCTTTCCATCAGGACACTTCCCTCCACGGGTTTATTTTTCTTTAATGTCTCTAATTTTATACAGGGTAGAAATTGCTGCCCACCCCAGGTCCTAATATACTGAGCAATGTTTTCAGTGGTGATGTAACCCTGTATTTGAAAGCACATTATCTCCCCACTTCCTACTTCATGCTGGTGCACACAAAGGAGTCCACTGACTTTTTTATGTAAGTATAATTGCAAAGGCATCCAAAACTTCTGTTACAGGCCACCTGCTTTCCCAGGAGTTATCAGAAACGACACAGGCAGCCTATTGAGGAGTGAATAACAATGACAGGCTGTTCTGGGCTGGGAGAGGTTTCCACACACTCCCACAGCTCCTGTAAATAACAACAGCACACAAGCCCTACAGCCACTAATTTAGCACCACATTGTGACTCCCTCTGTTTCTTTCCATTTGCCTCAAGCAAAGTCAAGTTCTAGTGACCTTTTCTGGCCAATATAGATGACACTGGCTTGTGTGACCTCGGCAGTGTTTTGTACAAAGCACTAAATACCTTGTACAAAGCCAATGGTCTGTTGACCGTGACATTCCTGTGACCGGGCTTATGCTGCTTTGTTTGCACAATGATGAATAATGAAGTTTTGTTGAAAGGGAAAACAAACATTTTGTTTTGTTTTGTTGCTAGACATTATTAATTCAGAGGCTATTCTGCTGCAAAGCAGAAAAAGGAATTAAAAAAATTACCATATCTAACAGTTCTCAGTTTTTCCCAAGGACTCTGGTGAAATGAAGACAAGATTCCTCCGTGGCCACATGGATAACAACAATCAGCTAAACCACCTGTGTAACATGCTCCATATTCTTCTCTGCAGAAGAGAGCATGTGTTCGTTAGAACAGAAACTTGATACAGGAAGAAACATCTCTCTCATATAGACTCTTGTTTACAAAGCCACTGACAAAATGTTAGGAACTGCTCTGAATGCCTTGCTTACTTTTCCAGCATAGATGTTTTCTTCCTGTGCTAACACAAGACAGATTTCCAGTGAATGCCATTTGCTCTTCACAACATATCCCTCCTCCAAATTCTCCTTTCTGCTCATTTTGGCAACTACTGTCTAAGTAAAAGTTGCACCGTGTCATTCAGAATCCTCAAACTTCATCTCCACACACACACAGGATGAGTATCTAACAAACCCTAAGTCAGCCCTCACCGTGCTACATTTGCTCTTCCTTCACACACACAAAATGTTCATACAAATGAAAGGAAATCTTCTATCATACTTTTTGCTCATCTGGGTCACCTGAAATGCAAAGTGCAAAATTAAATTGCTAACAACAGCAAACCAGTTGCCTCTTTTCTGCACTCTGCTACACTTCCCCACGCACACAATGTGGTAATTGCTTTTGCTTGACTTGTTCAAACAGCCATTTTCATGATGTGACAGCCAGGGCACTCATATATTTATGCCCTTTGTAATCGGCCAGCGCTGCTTGTAATTAGGTGCAAAGTTAATTAAGTGCAATACATCTAATAACTGCCTGCCAGGAATTGTAAAGTTTGATTTAGCGCATGAACTGTCAAGGTGTCAGAATGGTGTGTTAAAAAATAAGTTGCTAACAGAAAACCAATCCTGCCACAAGCCAGAGAAAAGCACCTTGACAGCGAGCTGAGCAAAGGAACAACTGAGTCAATTCCTGCTATTTCCAACCCTAGGAAGTGACCCACCTGCGTGCTGGTAAGTTGTATCTTGCTTAAGCAATAAATTAATGTACTCTTTTATTTACCAGCCAATATCTCCTCCTATAGACAGCCCTTCCCTTCAGAAGCTCTATCATATGGTATAAGGCTTTTTAAAGTCTGTAAATGTCAGTAAGAGAACTGACTTTCTTTTAAGATAATGCATAAAGAGGGTATAAAAAGAATCAAGAGGGCCCAGGGAGTCACATTTCATGTTTATGGACCTGGTTTTGTTTGCTCCTTTCATTGCACAAAATACAGCCTTCCTTCTACTGAACCTGAGAGAATATTCCACACTCTTCTTCCTTAAGTTCAACTTTGATTTGCTCAAACATTCCCTTCACCTCCACCCCTGTGTGGCACGAACTGCCAAATGTTCCTTTCCTCATTCCAGGCAGTCGGGGCAGGTGCAGAAGAAGAGCATAGCTGGTCAGCAGGGTTGAAAAACAAAAAACCCAAAAAAAACCTACCAACTGATCCAAAAAACCCAGAATAACACAGGACTATGTGACCATCAGATTAGGAGTTCCAGGAAGCACAACTGATGGGTTACACATGTACCACAGCAGCACAGATATGTGCATAGCTGAGCAACACTTTGATTAGTAACACACACACACAGATGTAGGAAGCTCCGAAAATCACACCTGTAAGATATCAAGAAGGAAAGCACAGGCAAGCTCTGAAGCTTTTTCAGGCCAGCAGATGCAAATAAATGGATGGAATTTGTACACATACAGGACAGCTCACAGACCTTCAGAAACAGCCTAAGTTCAAGGGCAACTCCAAAGCAATCACCAGTAAAGATTTCCTTTTAAGGGACTTCACAAAAATCCATGTCAGACAAGCCAATCTTTGAGGTTGGTTATCATGAACTGATATTTGATCAGGGAAATGATGCTCTAGATTGACATGAAATTAATAATGCTTGTTGTGTGGTGCCCAATGACAAAGGTAAACGCTAATAGCTCTGAAATCCTGATGAATGCCAAAGTGCTCTTCCGAGCTTTGATTAGTGCTTGTGTTGTGCAATTATGCTTTTCTATAATTACTGTGAATTACCATCATGATATTATTATTCTCATATTTTCTATTCCTCTGAAATTCGCAAAATTTCCTGCAGCTAAAAATGGATTTCATTTGCATTATCACAAGCTTTGATTGTTTAATGAAAAATAATTCCATGCAGACTCTCATGTTAAATTGTCCATTTAAAATTTTCCTGTTACCTAGATTATGTTGAAGTGTCCCTTCTTTCATTTATCATTTGCCTCTATTATCACAGTCACTGCCCTCACTTGGTGTTCAGACAGAAAGGAAAAAATGAAAGACATTTTTACTCATCTTTTGCCTGGAAGCCCTTTCTCTGCACCTTCTCCCTTTTCCTTAAAATTCCTCACTTGGAAACCTTACAGATGCCAGGACTTTTCAGGAAAATGTGGTAGCTATGCTAAAAAGATGATTTTTTTGTGTGATGCAGAAGGATACCTGGGACTTTCATGTCAAAATATGTGTAGTAACAGAACCAGCAAAATCTCTTCCAAAGCAAAAACTGTGGGAAATGTGGATTTTTAAGAGTATGTAGGAGCCTCAGAGGCATTGAGCTTGATAATTTTATAAAAAAACACACCAGATATATATATGACCTTCAAAATTTGAAAGTACAAAAATGTCCCACAACCCAAAGAGGTCACCTGGTATTTGAAATACTTCCTCCTACATCTCTCACTGCTGCATGAAATGTGTGTAGGTTTAAATAGATGGACAAAAGGAAACAGAGAGGCAGAATCTAGAATTCAACATTTAGTGTAAGTCAATTATTTTTCTCTCAGTTACATTAAAAGTTATCATTTCTATTGCCAGAAAAATAAGGAAATTTTGTGATCTTGGCATAGTTTTGATAGACTTAAGGTCTGATTTTTATGTTTTCCAGTCTAGGTCAACTTCACCATCACTCTGCTGCCTCTAAATTAAAAGCATTCATTGCAGTATTTCTACTAAAAGAGTAATTGAGTTTTTTTTTTGAGCTATTATGTGACCTACTCCAAAATGCTGAACTAGAAGATGGCCCAGATAACAATTTCTATTATGTATTTGACTGCATACCCACAGAATATTAGTTATTTCTGTCTCCCTTATTTCTTTCCAATCTTTTTCAACTGCTTCCATTTTCACCTCATATATGCATATGATTTTTCTCTCACATGCACACAAGTCTCCTATGCAAAGTGTTAATATAACACGTGTGGTCACAATTTCACACTTGTAATATTCAAATAGCTTCAAAGTAAGTCAGAATAAATCGGACCATGTCCATATGTACACTTAAGGAGATGAAAGCCTGGATCAGATGAAGGAAAACCTTTTTTAAAAAAAAAAAAAAAAAAGAAAAAAAAAAGTCTTATATGAGGTTATTTATCCCTTAATGATTTTTTTTCATTTGCACCATGGATAGTAACAAATGGAAATACTTCATGTCTACATTTATCGTGATGTGGGGAAAATTGAGCCCACATTGAACATCTGTGGACTGCATCTTTCAAAGCAGTGCTCCACCAGGAAGATTCCATAACTAAAGCTAAAGAATGCTGGGTTTTGGAGCTGTCAGCCTGCTTCCTATCAGCTGCACTTGGAGTCACTCAGTTCACAGAGGGCTCCAACCTTCAGGTACCCAAACAAGGCTCCACAAACAAAGGAGATGGAACACCCCCTGCATCAGGCACTGCCCTTGCTGTGAGCCAACCTCCTCCAACTGGAACCAGTGTAAATATAAATTCTGAGGGGAGCCCCTATCCACACTTAATGGAAACATCCACTCTACCACCCACACCGCCTGGTCTTACCCCTCATATGGGAGGTCAGCACAGATTCTGCTTGTTTCAAAATTTTTCTTTTATATTACAGATCAGCTTCAAGGCCCGAGGAGAGGAGCTAATCCTACACACATGTGCCTCTGCTGAGATGGCAACTGTCCCTGGCTAAGGAATTAACACCCCTTTTCAAGTTCTCCTCTTTATTCTGAGCTTCCAACAAACAAATCGAATCCAGCATTTAGCGACTGCATGTTTCACATCACCAAGAGCCCTTTCAGATCTTGAAGCTGTACACACTGTCTGCTGGAATGGCCTCAGGCACTCTGTGACAATTGAATTACGACCAGTGACACCCTCTTTCCCATCCCAGTGCTCTGAGTTACCTCTGTCTCAGAGAGGGCTCCACATGCTTTCATGCAGGCAGCAGTGTGCTGGACAACAGCAGGAACACATTAGTAAATATTTCTTTTATCTTCACTTACAATAGCCACGGATTTAACCAGCCCTCGAATATTTTCCACTAGTGTATTGCAGCCACTAAGGTTCCAAGCCTTGGAGACTAAGAGGGTTTAGGTGATTATGGCTCTTCAGTGACTTTATCTGTGAGCTGTGCAGTCACCTGGGTTGCTGTGCTCCCTGCCAGGCCCCTGAGATATCACAGGTTTTGCTGTTGACCTTTCACTACAATTTAAATTTTGTTTGAGGATGTCAGAAATATTTCAGGTCCTGATGGCTCCCTGTGATTGGAGAGGCTGCAGTCAGTGAGCTGGGTGGTCCCTTCCAGGCAGAGGCTCCCCGGGCTCTCAGGAAGTGACTGTGCTGGTTGTCACTGAATTCTGTGGCCGGCAGCAGCCATAGCCCTTCACTACTGCACCTCACACTGCACAGGGGAGGGATTTCCTTTCTGTATAAATTGACTCTGGATCCTGCCAGTAAATAAAGAGTTGTCTGATTTTTAAGTTATCTTTGTGACATGCTTTACATGTATGCAGGGGGCATTGCTCTTCCTCCCCTCTGAATGGTCTGCAAAGAATGGAAGAGCAGCCCGAATGCAGAGATGCGAAGAAATCTGTCCACAGAGTGCTGTGTCCAAATCCCTTCAGACAGGGAAATGGGCGGATGTGTTCACAGCCATTAGCACATGGATATTCTGTTTATAAATTCCTATAAATCTACCTGGCCATGGCTAATGCAGTGGCTCTTAATTGCATTGTGGGCAACTCTAGGGGATTTGGGAGAGGGAGTTCTAGGCCAGGATCCACTGCTTAGTTCATAAACAGTCTTGGATCAACCACGTTCTTCCCTACGTGACTATTTCTGTTTGTAAAGTAGACAGTGACTTAAGAATAGGAAGCTACATAAAAAGTCTTTATTATTAAGCAATCTCTACTTTTCAAACTCCAGTAAACTGCAGAAAGGTTTAAAAAATGTGCTGCTGTAATCAGTCAAAATCACCATTTGTATGGGCAAAGCTGGTGCTACCTGTCATCAACTAAATCATCTTATCTAACTGTGGCCAAACTTTCAAAGCACTACTTTTTTTTCTTGACAGCTTGACAGCTATAAATCCTGCAGGGATACCTGGATTGTCACAGAGTCTGACTAGAAAGACACCAAAAAAAGGTTGGTAGTTGTCCTTCCTTGGACAAGCAGGGACTATGTGTAGTAATGCACACAGCTTCAATTCCCTGGATCGAGCAGCTATGAAGTCAGAAAAAGACAGAAAAGGGAGAAGAGGTGGAGGAGTGGCCCTTTATATTAGGGAGGTTTTAGATGTCATAGGTATTGAAACCAGTGAAGATGAAGTTGAATGCCTATGGGTAAGAATCAAGGGGAAGGCCAACAAGGCTGGGGGTCTGTTATCATCCACCCAACCAGGATGAAGGAATGGACAACTTATTCTACAAACAATTGGAAAGTGTTTCAAGATCATCAGCCCTTGTTCTTGTAGGTGACTTCAACCTACCAGATATATGCTGGGAACTTCATACAGCAGAGAAAAGGCAGTCCAGGAAGTTTTTAGAGTGTGTGGAGGATAACTTTCTGTCCCAGCTGGTGAGTGAGCCTACTAGGGGAGAGTCTATGTTAGACCTGCTGTTTACCAATAGAGATGGACTGGTGGGTGATGTGGAGGTTGAAGGCAGACTGGGGCACACTGATCATGAAATTATAGAATTCTCCATAATTGGTGA